>VDFB02047230.1:562247920-562282281 GCA_007258455.2 Sequoia sempervirens
GGGAGAGGTGGGGAGAGGGTGGGAGAGGGTGGAATAGAGTGGGAGAGAGAGGTAGAGGGTGGGAGGGAGGTTGGGAGAGAGTGGGAGAGGGTGGGAGAGAGTGGGAGATGGTGGGAGAGTGGGTAGGAGAGGGAGGGAGGGAGGGAGGAAGAGGTGGGAGGGTGGGAGAGGGGAGAGGGAGAGAGTAAAGAGGGGGGTGGGAGAGGGAGATTATCAAGAGGGGTGGGAGAGAGTGGGGAGAGAGGGAGGGAGAGTGGGAGGAGAGAGAGTAGGAGGGGAGGAGGGAGGGAGGAAGAAGGTGGGAGAGGAATTGGGAGAGGGTGCAGGAGAGAGTGGGAGAGTGAGGGGTGGGAGAGAGAGGGAGATTGGGAGAGTGGGAGAGAGGGTGGGAGAGTGGGGGAGATAGGGAGAGAGAGAGAGTAGGAGAGGTGGGAGAGAGGGGTGGGGAGAGTCTCTTGGGGAGAGGGAGTGGGAGAGAGAGTTTGGGAGGAGTGGGAGGTGGGGAGATAGGGAGGGAGAGAGGGTGGGAGATAGAAGTGAGGGAGGGTGGAAGTGAGTGGGAGGTGGGAGAGATTGGGAATTTTGGGAGAGAGTGGGAGGTGGGAGAGGGTGTAGGAGAGTGGGAGAGGTGTGAGAGAGTGGGAGAGGGTTGGAGAGGGTTGGAGAGAGGGTGGGAGAGAGTGGGAAAGAGTGGGAGAGAGTGGGAGAGAGTATAGACAAAGAGATATAATAAATCTATAAAAAAAATCAACTTTTTCATAATGCGAGCGCGTTTTGAAGATGTATAGACATGACCGTTTTAGCAAGAATGGATGAGTTTCACTTTTTTTTTTTCTTTTAATATGTAATAACGCAAGCGTGTTATAATGTGCTCGCGTTATGGGCTCGTTGTGGCAGAGCCTCAGGCTCGGCACACAAATCCATAACCCGTGCGTGTTATAATGCGCTCATGTTATAGCGCGTTCGTGTTATGAATTTTCAAAACTTTTTTTGAAAGTGGCCACAAATTTGCTACCCATCTCCATGCACCCGCCCTGTAACTGGACTCTATATATATATATTCTAGTCATATATATTGTCATGGATCTACTTATATTTTATAAGAATGTTCATATTTCAATCCATTTAATGTATTTTATATATTTTTTTATGTAAATTTTTACTTTACATATATACATGTTTTTGAATTTTCATTTACTTAAATGAAATACATATCTATTTATGATTCACATGTATGTATCTTGAAGTCAAGAAAAAATTCAAGTATATTTTAATTATAATACATTATATTCATTAAAAATGAGGAGTTATGGACTTTAACTGGTATTTTTGGGTTTTAATCCATATACTTGTCAAAATTATACATTATTTAGATTTCTAAAGTTTTTATAGTATGGTGTCAATTTGAAATATTTGTAACTACTTATATGCCTTACCCTAAATTTTTTGGAGAGGGGTTTGGGATATGTCAACCTGACTTGTGGTAGGGATCCTATATTGGAAATATATTCATGAAACTCAACCACTTATTATTTTTGGTGATTTCTATAATTCTTTTCATTTATGTACAAGGGATGTTGAATAAGTTAATTATAAATTTGTTTCATATGAGTTGGTTCAAAAAATTTATTATTTTATAATTGTGCAATATGTCAAGGCTTGCACTTGGGAACATAGTCTATTAAAAGGTTTATTGTAATGAAATATTAGTTTGATTAAATTACATTTTTGTTTGATTAACATATTGAACATGTTAAATGTTATAAATTAACTTACAATTTTTTTGACTAGATGTTAGTAGATGATTAGAATGAATGCATTAAAATAATGAATTATATTTATTTATATATAATGAAATAAGTGAAATGATTTTCATAATAATTTTATATATTTTAATTGTGAGGTATATATTCCATTCATTAACTAGGGAAATTCCTAATGCAGGAGCACTCGGGCACACACGCAATCAACATCAACCAAAATAATTTTAGTCTTGTTTTCATTCAGTTTTTCTTGTTTCGATTGTTTTGGGTAGTTGTTCTTTCTTCAATTTTGAACTCTGGTGCATATGAGGCAATTTCACCGAAACCAATGCTATCATGGGAGTACACATTCCACACAGGTATTACTACATTGCTCTTTTTTCTATTGAAGTCATGGTTGCATTTTGGAATTACCAAGCTTAGAAGCCACATTTTACAAGAGATATGTTTGCATGCTCTTTACACTCTCAAGTTGTGGAAGGAAAATCAGGCTTTTATTATTGTCACCCATGAGTATCAAAAGGAAATGATTGGAATGGATTAGAAGCTTGAATATTTCAAAAACAAATAGATTTGTTTCCAAGTGTGACTTGTTTAACAAAATACCTAAAGCAGAGATGAACATATTTTCTTCTATTCCACTGTGGAGGTTGATTTTTACTTAAGGCTGATTACCTATGAATGGGAATCTATATTAATGATGATTCAATTTCATTTATATAGCCTTTGGTTAGGATGTAACAAAAATTTGAAATTGATTTGGAATGTGAAGGGATGTGTGGTCTCTTTCTTATGGATGGAAGTGAATTAACCGCATGGAGGGTATATTTTGAGTTCAATTTTAAATAAAATTTGATATAAAATTTAAAAGTTGAGTGCAATACATTGTGAGTAGTCGTGTCACATTAAAAATTCATATTTGTTTTGTGTCCATTTAGTTTCCCTATGGAAAATATATAAAAGGAATGAATTGGGAGATGTAGGAGTTCAACCAAAAATAGAGAGGGGTCGTGCCTCATAGAGAGGAGGCAGAAAATACTAAATTGGTGAAAGAGGCTGCATAAAAATTTTGAAAGAAGAAAAGTAACGAAAGAGGGGCGGTATAAAAGAGTTTGGAGATACATATTTCAAATTGAACAAGGAAAAAAGTGAACAAGGGGTAACACAAGAGAATAGAAAGAAGCATGCTTTAAAACTAGAAGAAACTACATTGAGATTTAAAGGGTGATCCCACAATAGTGGTTTACAATTTGTGGTTTACAATTTTTGGCCAAACTGGACACTTAAATTATTATTTTTAACTAAATATTCACATTTAGGCACCTATAGCGGCTAAACCGTGAGGAATTTGAAGATGATGCAAACTAGAGTCTCGTCACATTTTATCTGTAGATTCTAAAAATATTTTTTTCAAAATTTTTGGAATCAGATTGCACTTCTTTTTCCATCTCCCACGAAAATTGGTTATTTTTAGAAAACAACATTTTTAAAAAGTGATGCACACTGTATAACACATAACTTTTTTTCAATAAAGGATAAAATTCTAATTCTTTTGAATTTAGATTTGTAACTCCAATATCTAGTGCTTCAACTTGGTTAGATAGATTTTTATTGAATATTTTTTCTTTAATTAGGTTTCGAAGTCAAACCAATTAAAATTCAGACATAGCGCGACTGTATAACGTGTAACTTTTTTTCTATATATCAATTTTTTTTTTGTGTTGGATCAAGGACTTCAATATCTGGTGCACTCATATTTTTCAATTTTTTTTTTTGATAATCTGCTATTTTTCCACATGTGCAGAACAAAGACCTTTATTTTCGATGAAAAACCTATGTTTAATAAAACTAAAAAACCAAATACATATTAAAATTATATTCGTTGGATAGCTCGTTTCAAGGACTACCCGATTCGAGTTGGGTTTTTGAAGACTCCTCCATTTTCATCCTCAACCCGAGCTTCAAAGCGTAAAAAATTAGGTTTTTTTTGTGACAATTTCAAAAATCAAGGAAAAGGGGGGTTCTCTAGAACCAGGGGGTTCTAGTGAACCCCTAGGGGTTCGAGCGAACCAGGGTTCATTCGAGCCCCCTTCAATATGCATTTTTATTTTCTTTTTTGGGCGGGAAATGTGGGCCCAATTTAGGTTCGCTCGAACACTAGTTCAGTCGTACCCCTTTTTGGTTTGGTCGAACTTGTAGGTTGATTCGAACCCCTAAAACCAATTTTTTTTCCATGGGGTCATTTTTTCTCAGTTTTCCTTCCTCCATGAAATTGTAAACCACTATTGTGGTTTCACCCATAAAGGTTTTCAAATAACTACCTTAAATACTCTGAGTTTAGAAGGCCGCACATCATCAAGTGATGAGAGACTAAGAGGAGGTGAATGTAGGCTGCATCGATTTGGTGAAGGTATGAAGTTTTGAAAGAAGAGATAACAGGGCATGAGAGGCCATTTTATGTCAAGGAGATCTTTTGTTTTGTAATGTAGTTGTATTGAAGTTGAGTTGAATTAATAAGATTTAAGTTTTTCCTGCAATCTTGTTTATTTGATTGTTGAGTTTTGGCAAAGTTTTTCTAGTGGAAATTGTCTTGTGTTTTGAGTTAGTTTGCAGAGGGGAGAGCCTCTTCATCAATTTGTATTAGAGTGGGTAGTCCTAAGAGTGGAGAGGATCCACTAGGACCTACAGGTGTGGAAGTGTGAGTAGATTTCCGACAGGGAGGAAGTTCACACCGAGAGGAAAGTGTGTGAAGTGGTAGTGAAGAAGCTCGTGAGAGTTGTTGCAGGTGTGTGAGGAATTCTGGTAGCAAGAGAAGGAGCTTGAAGCAAAAACAAAATGTGTTTGTAGAACGAGTGATTGCAGCAAGAAAAATGGATTGGGTTGTGAAGATACTTGTACAGATACTATTTTGGGAGCAATATTGGGATAAAGTGGAGGATGAGATGATTGAAAAGATGGGATAGATATTTTGTGGAGAAGTAGGAAAGTGTTGGAAAAACAAGGACATACAACTGAGAGGGGGGGGTGAATCAGTTTGTCACAGATTATTTAAAATTTTCAAACTTTACTTAATTCAATCGTAGATTTGATGAATAAACAATAAACTATAAACAATCAACACATCAAAAACATAGAGAACACCAAGATTTTTTTATGTGGAAACCTTATTAAGGGAGAAACCATGGTGGATGTTAGTCCACAAGATTATACCCTATTAAAAGTATAATGAAAAATAATGGGAATGCACATGCATTTAGGCACACTACCTAGAGCTCACTGCACAAATACAAGAGGGCTCACTGCCCAAGAAAGATTCAGATTAAAACCATCTAGATTGTGAACTGAGAAAATGGCTTCTTCAAAAGCCTAATTATAGTTCCAGTTAAGCAAAAAAAACCTTCTTCACACTTCGCTCAATTTCTTCTCACTCTTCTCTGCAACCGAATGATTAGAACATTATTTTCACATCCACACTTTATCTGGCATACATTCAATCTTATGCACACTCTAACTTCGCTCAAACAACCACTCTTATATCCATAACATGGAATTACATCAACAACCTAGTTGGCCAGAAATATGAAACATATTTTCAATGTCAGCCCAAATTTACAAAAAAAAAAATCAATGTGGATCAAACACCATCGACTAATATCATGATGCGACCCAAAAAAATATCCTCGAGCATGCAAAACATTCAAATTTTAATCTCCAAGGATCCACAACATGTTACAACCATCATGTCGGCCAAGAAAATGAAATCCCAAACATACTGAGAAAAAATCTTCGACCATGAGCACACCGATCAACATGGATGTGCAAAAAAGATAAAGCGCGGTCTAGAAACATCCGTGAACACCAAGAATCAATAGAGAAACATCCGCAACAACTAGAATTACCAGAATTATACCAAATTTAATCAAGAACACTGACATAGAACACAAAAACACTATTAGAACATAGATCTTCATAACTTGAACAAATCTTCACACAAACCTCTGATACTTTCAGTAGATGAACTAGTTACTCTTAGAAATAAAATATTTGGTCCACAACATTTGATCTTCAATGTACAAAACAAGACACCTTCATGACCTTCACAGTTCCACTAAGAACCTGCAATACTTTCTATTACAAATTTCTCAATATCCTTGACATATACATCCTTCAATACATCAAATGCTAATAGTGTTGACATCAATGACAAACACATATCAGCAACACAACTACAACATCCAACAATCTCCCTCTTTGGAATTGATGGAAACACATGATGTGAAAAACACCATCGACACAACTCTTAATCAACACTTACTCCTTAGATTCTGACTCTTCTTCCTTGAATTCTTCTGCAAGATCTTCTCCCCACAAGATTTTTTACTCCAGATAAGCAATAGTTTTTCACATGACTCTTCTCCCCCTTTGACATCAATGGCAAAGATAAGCATTATCTTTCCACATACAAGATCTGAACCACATATCTACACATCTGACTACTCCCCTTGAGTACCAGCCATGTAAACATCAATTCGGATAAGGAAATATTTATGAAGCACACAGATTGATGTAAGAAAATGCATCTTTAGTTCAAATCAGGAGGGGTAATTACCCCTAGCATCCCTCTGAGATACTCAAAAGTATCCTTCAGCAACGACTTGGTGAAAATGTTTTCAATTTGTTCTTTGGTAGGAACATACTCCAGTCTGACTTCTTTCTCACTCACTTTTTCCCTCAAGAAGTGAAACTTGATTGATATATGCTTGGTATTAGAGTGTAGCACTAGATTCTTTGATATGTTTATTGCACTTGAGTTGTCACAGTATATGGAAATAGGTTCATCATATACTACTCTAATAGCTTTCAACATTTATTTCATCCACATCACCTGAGTATAGTTGTTTGCAACAATAATATAATCTGCCTCAACAGTAGATAGAGAAATGGAATTCTACTTTTTTCTCAACCAAGACACCAGCTTCTTCCCTAGGAAGAAGGAACCACCACTTGTACTCTTCCTGTCATCTACATCTCCTGCCTAATCCGCATCAGTATATGCATTCAAAGTAATATCATCATCCTTAGGATACCAAAGTCCAAAATCAATTGTTCCTTTCAGATACCTGAAGATTCTCTTAACAACAGTCACATGAGACTCTTTTGGATTAGCCTAAAATCTAGCAACCATGTGTATACAACATTCATAATGTCTAGTCTGGTTTGTGTTAAGTAGAGCAATCCACCAATCATCGACCTGTATCTTGTTTGATTTTCCTTAGGAGAATCATCATTCTGTGTTAACTTACATCTAGTTACCATGGGAGTACCAACAAGTTTTGAATCATCCATACCAAAATTATTTAGTAGTTCTCTCACATATTTGGACTGAGATATGAAGATCCCCTTGTCTAACTAAATAACTTGCAATCCCAAAAAGAACATCTCTCCAATCATACTCATCTCAAATTCACTCTTCATTTCATTAGCAAACCTCATACATAGATTATCATCTCCTCCAAAAATAATGTCATCAACAGAGACCTCAATAATTAATTCTTTATCATGATCCAATTTGAAATATAAGTTGCTATCAGTAGTACCTTTATTGAATCCAAGATTTAGTAAGTATTTGTCTAATCTAGCATACCGGGCTCTGGGGGCTTGCTTGAGTCCATATAGAGCTTTCTTCAATCGGAAAACCATGTCTTCCTTATTAGTTAGTTGAAATCCATCTGAATGTTCAATACATACTTCTTCTTCTATCTCACCATTTGGAAAAGCTGACTTCACATCCATTTGATAGACTTTATAATTTTTATATGCAAAATAAGAAAGAAATAACCTTACGGCTTCAATTCTAGCAATAGGGGAAAAGGTTTCTTCAAAATCAATACCTTCCATTTGTGAATACCCTTTACATACCGGTCTTGCTTTATTCTGGACCACTTCACCTTGTTCATTCAGCTTATTCTGAAAGACCCATTTAGTACCAATCACATTCTTATCTTTAGGTCTAGGAACAAGTATCCATGTATCATTCTTTTCAATCTGCATCAGTTCTTCCTTCATAGCTTCCATCTAGTGTTCATCATTGCAGGCTTCTTTGACATCTTTAGGTTCAATTTTGGAAATTAGGCAATACTCTTCTGCAACCTTTCTTCTAGTTTGCACTCCTTTATTCTTATCTCCTATAATTTGATTTTCAGAATGATTTAGCTTTACATACCTCAGAGTTTTAAGATTCTCTCAAACTTCCGAATCTTCTATTCTTTCTTCTGCACTTGCACTTGTCTTTGCTTCCTGATTATCTTGATTTATCAGAAGAAATTGAAGTTGATTTTGTGTCTAAACATTCTTCCCTTTGTTTGTATTGTCTTCATCTGAATCATATCCACAATATCTGGATGATTTAGCAGAGTCCTCATCAACTCTGACATTTGCACTCTCAACCATTTTTCTCAGTCTTCTATGATAGCATCGATAGGCCTTGCTTCTAGTAGAGTAGCCTAGAAAGATTCCTTCATCACTTCTTGCATCAAACTTTCCTATATCGTAATCTCTCTTGATGTAGCACTTGCTTCCAAATATCTTGAAGTATTTAATAGTAGGATTATAAGCAAACCATAGTTCAAAAGGAGTCTTACCAAAATTACCATTTACATTTACCCAATTCAAAGTATACACAACAATCCTTACTGCTTCACTCCAATAGATGTGAGACACATTTCCTTCAATCATCATTGTTCTAGCAACGTCTAGAATTGTTCTATTATTTCTCTCAACAACACCATTTTGTTGAGGGGTTCGGGGAGCAGATTACTATTTTATGATTCCATGCTCTTCACAGAAAGAATTAAACTCCCTGGAGGTGAACTCACCACCTCTTTCCAACCTTAAGCATTTTATTTTCAGACCTTTCTCTTTCTCCACCATGGCTTTGAAACTTATGAACTTTTCTAATGCTTCACATTTTTCTCTTAAGAAAGCAACTCATATAATTCTAGAATAATCATCAATAAGCAGCATAAAGTACCTTTCACCATGGAGACTTCTGACTCTGGAGGGACCACATAGATTAGTATGCACTAGCTCCAATAATCCATTTGAATGATGTTTTCTTTGAAAAGAAACTCTAGTTTGTTTTCGCATCTGACACTCCTTGCAAATTGTGCTAGCAGGCTTCACTAGCTTAGGTAGATCTTTTACTGCTTGAGTGGAACTTATTTTGATAATGTTATAAAAATTCACATGACACAACCTTCTATGCCATAACCCACTTTCATCTATTTGAGAAATTAAACAACTTTCACTGGCAACATTTAGGTGAAAAATATTACCTTTTGTCTATTTACTTGAGGCAATTACATTTCCAGAACTTCTATATATCCCGCATCTTCCATCTTTGAACTGAAGATCATATCCCTTGTCCACCATCTGTCCAACACAAAACAAGTTGTGCTTCAAGCCTTCAACATAAAGAACATCATCAGTGTTATTCTTACCACCAAGACAAATAGATCCTCTACCATGAATCACACATGCATTGTTATCTCCAAATCTTACAACCCCACCATCATACTTCTCTAGACTTACAAATTTTCTTTTGTCACCAGTCATATGATGTGAGCATCTGCTATCAATGACCCACTCATCCTTTTCTTCAATTTGGGTTGCAAGAGCTTTCTCAACTTTAGCAGATTCAGTAGCCATAGGACTATTTTCCTTGATAGCAATGAAAACCCAATCATCTTCATTTCCATTATCTTTATCAGACTCATCATCAGTCACACCTTCTTTAGCAAAGTAACATTTCTTTTGGAATCTAGATTTGTAAGGCTTAGATCTAGGAACTCTTTCAGGACACCTTGATGCAAAATGACCTATTTTACTGCAAGAAAAACATTTGATAGGAGGCTTTCCTTTATACTTACCTTGTCCTCTACCTTCTTTCTTCACAATTAGTGCTTCCAACTCTTCTACCTCTCTTTCTTCATCTTCAAGCTATTTCATTTATTCCTCATACTTAAATGTCTTTCTAGAACTCTCTCTCAGATCATATCTTTGCTTGTTTCTTCTGGATACAGTAGCCTGAAATGCAGTTTCAGTCTTAGGAACAGATTCACCAAATTTTCTCAACTCAAAGGCAACAAGTTTACCAATCAGTGTATCCCTTGTCACATTCGTCAATGATCTGGTTTCTTCAATAGCATGCGCCTTTTCTTTGTAGGAGGGAGGCAATGATCTGAGCACTTTAGCCACAATTTCTTCCTCATCTAGAGTACCACCAACACATCTAATACCCATCACTAGTTCATTTACTCTTTGCATAAAAGAAGAAATGTTTTTATCTTCACCCATCTTTAGATTTTCATTCTTTCCTTTCAAACTCTGCAACTTAGCCATCTTCACATGTACATCTCCTTCATACAAAGTTTCCAGCTTCATCCACATCTCATGAGCTGTCTTCAAACCTAACATATTTGTCATTTCCAAATTTGTTAGAGCACTCAGCAAAGATTCCATAGCCCTGACATTATTCTTAGCCTCTTTAATCTCATCAGTAGTGGAAGGACTATTCTGAGGAATAACATATTGATTCTTTGTAATTTTCTAGAAGGGTTCACCAATACACTTCAAATGACACCCCATCCTAGCTTTCCAAAATGAGTAATTTGTTCCATCAAATCTAGGACTATCCTTCTTGTATGATGCCATCTTGGATAACCTCAAGCTTTTAAAATTCTTTAGAGGAACCTGCTTTGATACCAATTTTTGGAAAAAAAAGGATAGGCAACTGAGAGGGGGGTGAATGAGTTGTCACAGATTATTTGAACTTTTCAAACTTTACTTAATTCAATCTTAGATCTGATGAATAAACAATAAACCATAAAAAATCAACACATCAGAAACACAGAGAACACCAATATTTTTTTTATGTGGAAACCCTGTTAGGGGAAAAACCACAGTGGATGTTAGTCCACAAGATTATACCCTATTAAAAGTATAATGAAAAATAATGGGAATGCACATGCATTTAGGAACACTGCCTAGAGCTCATTGCTCAAATACAAGAGGGATCACTACCCAAGAAAGATTCAGATTAAAACCATCTAGATTGTGAACTGAGAAAATGGCTTCTTCAAAATCCTAATTATAGTTTCAGTTAAGCACAAAAAACCTTCTTCACACTTTGCTCAATTTCTTCTCACTTTGCTCTGCAATCGAATGATTAGAACATTATTCACACATCTGCAATTTCTCTAGAATACATTCAATCTTATGCACACTCTAAATTCACTCAAACAACCACTCTTATATATTTGCATCATGGAATTACATCAACAACCTAGTCAGCCAGAAATATGAAACATATTTTCAATGTTAGCCCAAATTTATAAATAAAGTTTCAAGGTGGATCAAACACTATTGGCTAATATCATGATGCAACCCAAAAAATATCCTCAAGCATGCCAAACATTCAAATTTTAATCTCCAAGGATCCACAACATGTTACAACCATCATGTTGGCCAAGAACATGAAAACCCGAACATACCGAGAAAAAATATTCGACCATCAGCACACCGATCAACGCAGACATTCAACAAAGATAGAGTACGATCTAGAAACATCCATGAACACCAAGAAATAATAGAGAGACATCTACAACAACTATAATTACTATAATTATACCAAATTTAATCAAGAACACTGACAGAGACCACAAAAACACTGTCAGAACACAGATCTTCATAACTCGAACAAATCTTCACGCGAACCTCTAATACTTCTAGTAGATGAACTAGATACTCTAAAAAATAAACCCTTTGGTCTAGAAAAGTTGATCTTCAACGTACAAAACAAGTCACCTTCATGACCTTCACAGTTCCACTGGGAACCTGCAATACTTTCTTTTACAATTTTCTCAATATCCTCGACATATATAGCCTTCAATACATCAAATGCTAATAGTGTTGACATCAATGACAACCACATATCAGAAACACAACTATAGCATCCAACATAAAGATCAAGGAGAGGCTCAAGGAATTGAAAAAGAGTGTTGGAAAGAGTGAGAGGAAAATGGTGAAGAGCAGTGAGAAGAAGGTTCTCTTGAAAGAGGATAGCAAAAAGAAGAATAGAATAAATGAGAGTTGTAGTCCCAGTTGGAAAGTGGAAGAAGTAAGAGCAACCCCTATTGATGAAGAAGTTGCAACAATGACGTGCCATGAGGAAGGAATGACAATAGGAGAAGAAAAGATAGAGGTGAACAATGAAGAGGTTGCATCAATAGAAGATGAAGAGATTGAAGTGGAATGGAATACAAAGTTTGCTGTTGCAGCAAAGGAAGAAGAGAAAAATATTGCAGCTAATGATGGTTTGGAAGATATCACAATGAAGGATGAAGTTGTGGCTATTGGAGTTGTTACAGCCAAAGAAGACAAGGTAAATTTGTTTTCCTTTGAAGATGATAATGTGGATATGTTGAATGTTGGTTTTGGAGAAGAATATGGAATGGTGTATACAAGTTTGGGTGAAGATGTTGCAGATTGGAATGAGGTATATGCAGATTTTAATGAGTTTGTGGATGCATGTTTGAGATTGTATATTGCAGATTTGGGTGAAGGTGTTGTGGATGTTGGTGAGGGATTCTGGTGGAGGTTGGGTTTGGGTGGACATGAGTCCACAAGGAAGAATAAGAAGCTAGAGAGAATTTAGTAGAGGAGGATGACATATGGTGGATTCAAAGCCATGAGAGGAGTGAAGGGTGATGAGCGGAGCTGTGGAAGGAAGGTGACAAGTGTTTCAACAAGGTGCTAGAAAAATAAAAAGAAGAAATGACATTATGCACATATTCAAAGAAGGAGTTTGTTGCAGGTTACCTCTGGCCCGAAAGAGTGATTCTATCACTCAAATCCACCATTGTGAGCCTATGCTCACAATATTTCTACTTGGAGTGTCTGATGTAGGAGCACCTGGGCGCACATGCAATCAAAATTGACCAAAAAAATTTTAGTCTTGTTTTCATTCAGTTTTTTTGTTTTGGTTGTTTTGGGTAGTTGTTCTTTCTTCAGTTTTGAACTCCGGTGCATATGAGGAAATTTCATCAAAACTAATGCTATCATGGGAGTACACATTCCACACAGTTATTGTGTGTGTGAAAATGTATCAATTATGAATGAATTCAAACACATATCAATAAGACATTAAATCAAGAAAAACTAAAAAAAGAAAACAGAATAAGCAAACTGTTACTGCAGCTTCCCCGAAATCGTCTTATCTCTCTCTAACTCCAGAGTTTTGTTGTTTCCAATGGCTCTCAGATCAGCAGATCAAGCTCAACAAAATGAATAGCTGAAAAATGAGATTTGAAAATGCACACTATGCTAAATGCAAGGCTATGCTAAGATGATAATATCACTGTGATGCTGAAAATGATGTGAATGCATAAATGTATATGTTTGTCGTGTATGTGTGTGTATCCGTGTGTATGTGTAGGTAACCAAAGCTTGGATTTGTATCAGTATTTATAGAGTTTTAGAAAGGATTCAATTGGCTGACATGTTTTAACGGCCCAGATTAAGCTTGTTCGAATGGACGGTGGAAGATTTTCGAAAGTGGAGAGGGAGATAGAAGGTTTCCCTTTTCCTTCAATTTTCGTCATTGAGATCCGAAGGGAAATTGCCATTTCAAAGAATGAGTTTAGAATGAGTTAGAATTAAATAAAATAAATTTATTTAATTTGTAAGTGAAGATGGATATAGAAACTCGCATAATTAAATAAATTATATTTAATTATGTTTTAAAAATGAATTTAGAGTGAGAAGAAAATATTAAATTAAATATTTAATATTTAATTTGATTATGGGATGAAGAGAATATTCCATTATTTGAATATTCAAATATTAAAACTTTAGAATGATATGATAATTAAAATAAATAATCATATTTATTTAATTTAATTAAGAGGAATGTAGGAAATGGCAATAATTAAATAAAATTATTTATTTAATTAAGGTAGAAGAATTAGAAAATTAACAATATAAATAAATAATTTAATTTATTTATATGTAGATGACTTTAGGAGAATTAATTAAATAATTTATATTTAATTAATTAACAAGCTTAATCATGACCATTTTTAGACATATACATTTTTCCCCTCTTTGAAGTGATGTGTGAAATGCATTGCTTCAAAGAAAAATAAGATTTTGCCCCTGATATGCTTTTGATGTTGATGCTGATGATGCCCCCTCAGGAGGTAAATCACGGATGAGGATATGGATTGCGAAAATTTTGCTAAACAATCGAGATTATATAATGATATTCTGCGGAGGAGAGAGTGATTTAGCTCCCGACAAATGATGGAAAGAATGTCCCATTATGAAAATAAAGTCAAAAGGCAGTAAATTTACCTTTGTTTGACAAATGAGTTCATAGAGTAGCGCTTCCAGTAAAAAAGGCAAAATTGATGATTTGATGATAGTAATGTGAAGATGATGATTTATATATTGCTTCCTTAGTCAATAGATAGGTAAATTTTCATTTCCTTATGTTGATATGGATAGAAATGATGGAAAATTTGGTGCCTGAGTGATAATTTTGTTTCCCCAAAATAGAAAACAAAGAGTAATTGTCTGACAACTTTGTTTCAAAAACAAAGAGTAGATTGAACTGATAACTTTACTTCTCATGAATGAAAAACAAAGAGTAAATGTCAGATAAATGATTGATATGACTTCTGATAAATTTGTTTCTTGCGATAGAAAACAAATAGTAATTGATGGTAGAACAGATTGATATGATATCCAACTAGATAGATTTGTGTATTGGTTTGCCTGATAGGATTGATTGGGTGATATGGGTCTTTGATATGATGCACTGGTATGAGTCACTGAT
Source organism: Sequoia sempervirens (assembly GCA_007258455.2). NCBI lineage: Eukaryota > Viridiplantae > Streptophyta > Pinopsida > Cupressales > Cupressaceae > Sequoia > Sequoia sempervirens. The sequence goes on from VDFB02047230.1 coordinate 562,262,579, forward strand.
ATGGGTCACTGATATAGTTCACTTGATATGGGTTACTAATATGGGTCACTTGATATGGATCGCTTGATATGGATCATGATTGCATGATGTGAGGCATTGATAGATAGAGAGATTTTGATTGACCTTTTCATAGTCGAGGTGTGTCGGGACCACGCAGAGATCTTGGGGCAGGAGGTACAAGAGGCAATGGAATGCCACCACAGAGGCGTGATGATTTTTGATGATGTGATGTGCATTTATGAGATGATGGTGTGATATGCATTTATTTCTATGTGTTATGGATTTCGATATGCATTTGAATGAGTTAATGACTAACATGTTATGCAGGATGATTTGATATGATGTGTTTATGATGATGATGAAAAATGATTGATGATGTCATGTAGGTGGATGACTTATGATGTGATTATGAAAATGTATGTATGGAATGTTTATTTTTTGGATTTTTCAATGCAGGTAAAAGATGATAATATGATGAAAAATGAATGTTGTGTTCATGATATGCATTATGAATTTTGTATGATAAAATGATATGAGTAAATAGTGCGGAGATGTATGATAAAATGATATGTGATGAAAATATAATGATTTGTAATTAGAATGAACAGATAAATGAATAATAATGGATCTATAATGATAATGAAATGATAATGATATGAATGATAATGGAATGAAATGATAATGATATGATATGAAAATGAAAATAATGTAACTAATAATGATAATGAAATGATGAAATGATGATGACAATGAATGAAATGATGATAAAGAAAATGAATGAAATAATGAAATGACTATAATATGATAATGATAATGCAATGATGAGATGATAATGAAAATGGAAATGAATGAAATGCTGAAATGACTATAATATGATAATGATTATGCAATGATGAGATGACAATGAAAATGAATGAAATGATGATAATGATAATGGAAATGAATGAAATGATGAAATGATAATGAACCAAACGTCCGCATTGTCCTCCACAAATAGTCCAAAGAAACATGACAACCATTGGCCTTTCAAAACTCTTGATGCAAATCCAATATGCAGTTATATACAATGACCTAAAATGAAATGCAACTAAATGAAACCAACCATTTTGTTGAGCCTTTCTTGAACCATCATAAAGCATTTTAAAATGTTGGAAGTGTGTACAAGCATCAGAGGGGAAATTAGCACCAATGATGACCTGAGTACAACTTTCATGATTTTTGATATAGCAAGTGAACACAAGCATCTAGGTATAATTGAACCGAGATGACATGAGCATTTCTTGCATGACAGACAAAGACTAACCACCATTTGATGCAAATTTGGAACTGTCATCAATGATAAACTTTGGAAATCATGTCTCGCGACATACTTGCAATAGATGGACAATTAACCTCAATACAACAGACAAAGAAAAATCATCCTCTTTCCTTGCCACTCTAGTTCAGTACATCATCGAGTGTGCTCTAGAGAAATGATATCAAAAATTAAACAACCATTGTTCAAAAATGAAATACTGTTATTCCAAACATTATTCAGATTATAGATCATCCAGATATGAGTCATGATAAGGTACGCAGCTGAAAATTACTGTGATATGGATCAATGATTGGATGTTTTATCGTTACGGTTTGATTTGGTTGTTTTATTTTGCATGATTTGGCTTTGATGTTGCTGTCTCGTTGTTTTAGTAAATCTTGAAAGTTGATTGCCCCCAGTATGCCCATGTTTGCCCTTGGTATTTGCTAAAATGAATATGTACAAAAATCAAGCCATGTTAAGACATTATCGTGCTAGGAAAATGATGATAACATGATGCTGGTATGGCCCTAAGATGATGGAAAAAAATGCATGAAAATGAAGGCTGAACAGTTAAGTGCAGAACATGAATTAATAGATGGAGAGCTACAAATAGCGTCTATTTGCCAGATTTTCACTATTTGTTTTTATTGCATTTTTGTTGTCAATAGACTGCCTGTCGCCAGGTTTTCACCCTATGACTTCCTCCTTTTTCCTTTTTTTTGTACTTTTTTTCAGGACTTTTTCTGATTTTTTTGTACTTTTTTTAGGACTTTTTTTATTTTTTTGATTATTTTTTACTTTTTTCAAGACTTTTTCTGATTTTTTTTTCTATTTTTTCTTTAGACATAATACGTTTTCAAGTGCATGCTGTTGATAGGTTTGTCAAACAGGTCCCCTTGTGTCGTCGATAACTTGTGGGCTCCTGAACCATAGACTTAGATAACCACGTAAGGACCTAGCCAATTGGGTTCAAACTTTCCTTTCTTCTCTTTGTCTTGGTTATTTTGTGGGTTTTCTTTCAGAACAAGGGGCTTTACTTTGTGATTATAGCTGCGAGACATCATCTGTTGATATGCTTTTAAATGATCAGTTGCTCTTTGTCTCTTCTCATCTAGGAGTTCTAGTTCTTGGAGTCGGGAAACTCTGTATTCATCATCCGTTGTAAGACCTTTCAATGATACTCTGAGTGAGGGAATCTCAACTTCTAAAGGTAGTATAGCTTCTACTCCATAGACAAGAGCAAATGGTGTTGCTCCGGTTGGCGTGCAGATACTAGTTCGGTAGGCCCATAAGGCGGGATTGAGTTGAACGTTTCAATCCTTCCCTGAATCATTCACAGTCTTCTTCAAAAAATTTAATATTGTTTTATTTGAGGCCTTTGCTTGGCCATTCCCTTGTGGATAGTAAGGTGTTAAATATCTATGCTGAATGTGAAATCTCTCACAAAGTTCATCAACATCCTGATTTTTGAACGGACGTCCATTATCTGTAATAATGGAGTTGGGAATGCCATACTGACAAATAATATAGTTGAGTATGAATGATGATATTTGTTTGCTGGTAACTTTAGTAAGAGGTACTGCCTCAATCCACTTGGCAAGTACTCTATAGCTGTGATGATGAACTTATGTCCGTTCGATGAAGAAGGATGAATCTTGTCCACTAGATCTAACCCCCATTGAGAAAATGGCCAGGTTGGCGTGAATGGTTGAAGTTTGTGTGCAGGAGCATGAATGTGATTCCCATGAATCTGACATTTTGAGCATGTTTTCACAAAAGTGAATGATTCCCTCTCCATTGTAGGCCAGTAGTAACCCATTCTAATCAATTTCTTGGATAAGGTTAGCCCACTCGAATGAGTACCATAGATGCCACCATGAACTTCTTGTAAAGGTTTGTCAGATTCCTCACGTTCAAGACATCGAAGTAAAGTACCATCAAGACCACGGTGATAAAGAGTGTCAGCAATAAGAGTGTAGGGAGCGGATTGGTGGATAAAATTGCGTTTTTTGTTATGAGATAAATCGGGTGGTAAGATATCGCCTTTGAGGTAGGCATAAATTTTTCCGTACCAAGGTGAATCGGATCCTACCAAGTGGCAAATAATTTGGCTTTTGGGTGTGTCATAGGCAGGTGTAAATGATTGTTCCACCAGAAATTCATAGCGAGTCTGATTTTTTGGGAGTTGTAGCAATGATGCAATCGTAGCCATGGCATCAACTGCCTTGTTATCGAGCCTTGGCATTTGTGTGAATTTGATGTCCACAAAATATTTCTTGAAGTCATCAACCATCTTTTTATATGGTATTAGTTTGTCATCTTTGGTTTGATAATCCTCATTGATCTGATAAATGACTAGATGTGAGTCGCCATACACCTGTAATTCTGTAATTCTCCATTCCAGTGCTATTTTAAGTCCGGTGATTAATGCTTCATATTCAGCTATGTTATTGGTGCATGGAAACATCAGCCTATATGATCATGGAATGGTGTGTCCTTGAGGGGTGATGGAAATATGCCTGCCCCCGATCCATGTTGAGTGAAAGAACCATAAAAATATAAGGACCATGGTTGTTTAGATTCTTTAGTAAAAACATTAGCATCTGGAAATTCAATGTGCAGGGGAAGGTCTGCTTGTAGTGGTGCTTCAACTAATTGATCAGCGATAACTTGTCCTTTGATTGCCTTGCGATCAACGTAATGGATGCGAAACTCACTCAAAATCATTACCCACTTTGCTAACCTTCCTGTCAATGATGCTTTGCTTAACAAATACTTGAGTGGATCAATCTTTGAAACTAGATTGATTGTATGAGTTAACATGTAATGCCAAAATTTCTGTGAAGCAAAGACTACTGCCAGACAAGCCTTCTCAATAGTAGTGTATTTGAGCTCATGAATTGTTAGTGTTTTGCTGATGTAGTAGATTGCACGTTCTTTTCCTGTAGAGTCTTCTTGCGCTAGCAGTGCTCCCATAGATGTCTCTATTGCGGCAATGTATAAGATTAGGAGTTTTTCTGGATTTGGTGGTATGAGAACTGGTGGAGTCATTAAATACTGTTTGATTTGTTGAAAATCCAATTCACATTTGTCATCCCACTTGAAAGGAACATTCTTATGTAGTAGATGTGTGAAAGGTAAACTTTTGTTGGCCAATTGTACAATGAACCTTCGTATAGATTGAAGTCGTCCTTGCAATGATCTTAATTGACTGATGTTTTTTGGTGGAGGCATTTCCATAATTTCCTATACTTTAGCTAGATCCACTTCAATGCCTTTTTCTGAAACAATGTATCCCAAAAGTTTTCCAGATTTGACCCCAAAAACACATTTCTTGGGGTTGAGGCGAACTTTGAATTTCTCTAATCTTGCAAATATTTTGGACAATATTTCAAGATGTCCTTCTCTGGTGTATGATTTTTCCAATATGTCATCTACATAATCTTCCATGAAGATATGCATCATGTCATGAAAAATTGTAGTCATGGCTCTTTGGTAAGTAGCACCAGCATTCTTTAGACCAAAAGGCATGATGTTCCAACAATAAGTTCCCCATGGACATGTGAAAGTTGTTTTCTCCTGGTCTTCAGGTGCAATCTTGATTTGGTTGTAGCCAGAAAAACCATCCATTAATGAATACATGGCATGGCTAGCTGTCAGATCAACCATAGTGTCGATGTTTGGCAGTGGGAAGTCATCCTTAGGACATGCTTTATTAAGATCTCTGAAATCTGTGCATATTCTCACAGTTTTATCTAGTTTGGATACAGGAACAATGTTGGAGATCCATTCTGCATAGTCAATTGGTCTTATGAAGCCCACATCAAGGAGTTTTCTTAGTTCTTCCTTAACCAATAATGCAACATGAGGGTGCATCTTTCTGAGTTTTTGTTTCACCGGCTTGGCCCCTGGTTTGATAGACAAATGATGCATGATAAGATCTGGATCAAGACCAGGCATATCAGCGTAAGACCACGCAAAATTGACTTGATTAGTTTTCAAGAATTCCATGAAATCCGGTATTTCTTTCTCTGTCATTGATGCAGCTAACTGTAAAATTATTGGTTTGTCGGAAGTCTCAAGATTGACAACATTTGTAGGCTCAATCAAAATAGGCGATCGCTCATGGTAATGCTCCAAGAGAGTGTCAAGATTCCCATCATCTGGTGCCTCAAAGAGGTTTTCACCATTCGATACACTCTTTATTTTATCTTTTGTTTGATCTAATACTGCTAGATTCTGGTTTTCACCATTAGATCTTTTTTTTTTTTTTTTACTTTTGCAGCTAGGAGATTTGACACTCTCCTGATCAAAAACACTATGTCAAAAATCGCTAGTGGAACAATCATTTATATCATCTGCGGAAAGGAAGTTTACAATAGCTTCATCACTTGGAAACATAGGTATATCAATAGGTTCAGATGAATCCCAATCAATGAGATTAGGATAAATCAAAGGTATTGGGTCGTTAGGTTTCGTGAAATCAGCCATGGTTATGGTCATAACAGAGTTGTTTGTAGGATCTGTGGTATGAGGTGGATTAATGATGATACTATCCTCATGATAGTCTTGTTTGTTTAGATCTGACTCAGTATCACTAGAATCATAATCAATTTGTGGTTCAGATTCTTGCGGTTGGGACCCTGACCCTTCACCGTTGATTAGAGTAGAGGTATACTTGTGTATCGTATCAACCTCTTTATCCCTCCAAAACTCATCATTGTAAATGGTGTCCCATTCATATTCAGCAGAGTCTGTGTCTGAGTTGTTATCCACAAAGTTCTGAATGGTTGCCAAAAATGTTTCTCGTGAATCTGAGCCTTCTTGCAATGTGAAGATAGTGCCATGCAGTTGTTTGGATGTGCTTTCTTTGGAGTGAGTATCATAACCCAATCCAATTTTCTCTTTTGTGGCAAGTCCATGGAGGTGAATAGGTTCAACTACTCCTTCCTTCCTTTTTCTGATAGGACCTTTATCATAGCCCATCTTTTGCATGATTGAGTACCCTTTTCCATATTTGTCTGTGGGTAATTTGACATTAAAGACTACTTCATCTTCATATTTATAAAGCCAGTTAAGAATTTCTGTATCCTCAGGATCTTCCATGGGGAATTTTTCTTTTATGAATTGTCCATTAAACTTTGTGATTGGCTCTGTTGGTGGTTGCTTTGATGTTGATGCTGCTGATATTTGATGTTCTATGATAGATGGTTGTCCATGTGATCAAGGTGATGTAGGTAAATTGGCAAGAAAAAGAGAGTATTCTCCAACTCCATGATCCTTGAATTTCATTTTTTTGTCAAAACTATTGGTCAATTGACTGATTTATGTGTCAATCTTTAGAGAAGTCCTAGCACGAGCTTCTCGATTGTTAGGGACCAAAGTGTCTTGACTGGCTTTTATGTTGGCACAAGTTTGAATATTGGAATTATCAGCTGGTATCATGATTTCCTATCCATCATAAGGAAATTTAAGACATTGATGATAGGTTGATGGGACGGCTTGCATTTTGTGGATCCAAGGATGACCCAACAAGATGTTGTACGCTAGGTCACTGTCCAATACTTGACAAAAAGTATTCATGACAACAGGGCCCACTCTGATTGGTAGCATGATTAGACCCTTGGATGCTCTTTCTTCATCATCATAAGCTTTTATGGTAATCTTTCTTCTGAAATCAATGGAGTCCTCAGAAAATCCTAAAGCCTTAACCAACTTCATGGTACAAATGTTCAAACCAGCACCTCCATCTATTAGAACTCGTTTGATACAAAACTTGTGAACCATGACTTCTAAGTATAATGATGAATTATGGGGATGAGTTATGAAAATGCCATCCTTTTCAGAGAATGAAAGGCAAGTGGGTGAGGACAAGTGTCCTACCGTGGCTTGAAATTGGTTCACATCTAGGTCAGTGGATACATTAGTTTCAATGAGGGCTTTTCCGAGAATTTCCTTATGGGCTGGAGAAATCTTCAATAGTTCCAAGATAGAAATTTGAGCGGGGGTTTTCTGAAGTTGGTTGACCAAATCATATTGATGTTGAGGTTGAGGTTCAATGGATTTTGAAGAGGCACCTTTTAAGACAACTTTAGCTTGTGTTCTTGTTGTTGCGTTGACTTCTCTATATTCCACCTTCTTATTGACTTTAATGACATTTACCCACTCGTCGTCTGTGTAGAGATGATTGATTATATGATCATCATTGATATGATTCACATTTTTTTCAAAAGACTCACCTTTTTGATAGTTAGGCAAAGGATTGCGGAATGCTTGGTGGTCTATGTTGGATTGTTAATGTCCTTCTATTGTAATGATGTCATTGTCGATTAAGTCTTGAATGGTATTCTTCAAGGCTTGGCAGTTATTTGTGTGATGACCTTTGCACCAATGATAATCACAATAGTATGCCTCATTCCATGATGGAGACTTTACACTGGGTTCATAGTTTCATTGAGGCAGAAAAGTAATGACTTTTTTGGCCATCAACTCTTTGAATGCGGATTCTAAAGATTGACCCAATGAAGTGAAAGTTCTTCTATTAGAGAAGAATGAAAATCTTTGTGAATTTGTATTCGAGGTGTTCCCTAAGGAATTGTGATTGTTATTGGTTCCTCGGTAACCTTGGTCAAGTTGGAAGTCCCTTGATTGGGAGTAGAGTGTTGATTTATATTGTTCCTCGGAGGAGGATTATTTTCATGATTTGCAATCGAGTTGACATTGTTGTTGCGAATGTTTGAAGTACTGAGGACAAATGGCTTGGTCGAGGCATGATTCGCATCAACAACAACATCATTCACCATATTTTTGTTGCGAGTCCAAAATTTGGAGTTGTCTTGATTATTGTGATGGTTGGATGAGCTAGGATTGTCTTTATCATGTTTTATTATTCCTCTTTTGACCAAAGCATTTTCAATGGTTATGGAATCTTCAATCATTTTCTCAATAGAAGGAGGACAATGTAAGTTCAAATGATAGCTCATTTCTGAATTTAAACTATTAATGAAGGTAACCATCTTTTCCTTTTCAGGAACAGGACATGGATATCTGGCGAACATTCTTCTCCATCTCTGAAGAAACGTAATGAAAGATTCACCAGGTTTTTGTGCAATTTTGCAAAGATATATCATGGTGATATGGTGTTGTATGTTGTAGGCATATTGTGATATGAATAGGTTGATTAATTCTTCAAATTTTTTGATGGGAGGTGTAATCTTAGATAGCCATTCCATAGAGTGAACTCCAAGACTCCTAGGAAACAATCACATCAAGTAAGTGTCTTCATGAGCGAATTCCAATGTCATGTTTTAGAAGTCTCTAACATGATCGATTGGATCCGAAAACCTGTGAAAACACTTGTTGAAAAACATTTTATAGGAGATATGTTTGCATTCTCTTTACACTCTCAAGTCGTGGAAGGAAAATCAGGCTTTTACTATTATTACCCATGAATATCAAAAGGAAATGATTGGAATGGATTAGAAGCTCGAATATTTCAGAAACAAATAGAGTTGTTTCCAAGTGTGCATTTTTTAACAAAATACCCGACGCGGAGATAAGCATATTTTATTCTATTCCATTGTGGAGGTTGATTTTTACTTCAGGCCGATTACCTATGAATGGGCATCTATATTAATGATGATTCAATTTCATTTATATAGCCTTTGGCTAGGCTATAAAAAAGTTTGAAATTGATTTAGAATGTGAAGGGATGTGCGGTCTCTTTCTTATGGATGAAAGTGAATTAACCACACGGAGGGTATATTTTGAGTTCAATTTTAAATAAACTTTGATATTTAAAATTTAAAAGCTGAGTGCAATCCATTGTGAGTAGTCACGTCACATTACAGATTCATGTTTGTTTTTTGTCCATTTAGTTTCCCTATGAAAAATATATAAAAGGAATGAATTGGAGATGTGGGAGTTTGGCCAAAAATAGAGAGGGGTCACGCCTCATAGAGAGGAAGCAAAAAATACTAAATTGGTGAAAGGGGTTGCGTAGAAATTTTGGTAGAAGAAAAGTAACCAAAGAGGGGTGGCATAAAAGATTTTGGAGATACAAATTTCAAATTGAACAGGGGAAAAATTGAACAAGGGGAAACACAGGAGAATAGAGAGAAGCATGCTTTAAAACTAGAAGAAGCTACATTGAGATAAAGGTTTTCAAATAACTACCTTAAATACTATGATTTTAGAAGGCCGCACATCATCAAGTGATGAGGGACTAGGAAGAGGTGAATGTAGGTTGCATTGATTTGGTGAAGGTATGAACCTGTGAAAGAATAGATAGCAGGGCATGAGAGGCTGTTGTATGTCAAGGAGATCTTTTGTTTTGTAATACAGTTGTATTGAAGCTGAGTTGAATTAATAAGATTTAATTTTTTCTTGCAATCTTGTATATTTGATTGTTTAGTTTTGGCAGAGTTTTTCCAGTGGAAATTGTCTTGTGTTTTGAGTTAGTTTGCAGAGGGGAGAGCCTCTACATCAATTTCCTTTAATTATTATATAATAAAAGGATTTTATCTTAATTAAGCATTTATAAGGGTGTCATTTGATTTAGATATGCAATACTATAAAATCAAAATCATATTAGTAAATTAATTTCTTCATGATAATATAATTGAAATCAAATCAAATTTATCTAGAGAAAATTTGATAATTCATTAACTATGGAGTTGTGCATCGAATTAGTCATCCTGACAATAAGCCCCAGCTTCATCATGGGACCACACGTTATATTCAACAACATGCAAGGAAAAAAGATGAAGGAAATGCTAGGTTTGGCCGCTATAGGTTTTCTCGACCAAACTGGAAACCCTACCACACCAGGCATCTTGTGTGTGGTAAGCAACCACCATTTGATCTTTATGAAAAAGATCGAGGCATCTTGCGGAAATTAGAGGACTCAAAGAATGGTAAGTAGCCCGAGAAAAATACTACATATCTCAATACCCTATATGAAAAGTCCCGAGAAAACTTTAGATCATCTGCAGGACATCATATTAATGGTGCTTCCTTCAATCCAAAGATTTCCCAAAACCCTCATCTTTTGCATAAAGAAAATGATTATCATATGAAGCATAGGGAATAGGGCCAAGGATGAAGAAACACACTTAATTGTCCTACTCCAAATAATGGGCCAAAACCAATTCATGAAAATATTAGGGCACAAGAACAACCTTTTTGTAGGGTTCATGAATATGGTGTTAATAACAAAAGACAACATGAAAAAGTATCATAGGAGCAAAGGGATAAAAATGGTAGCAAGCCACAATTTTAAGGGAAAAAACTGGCAAAAAAGAAAAAAAATGAATAAAAAGGGTTCCAAGAAAAACCATTCAACGAAGCAATGGAAGCCCAAGCTATCTGCACAAAAAGAAGCCATGATTAGTCCTGGCACACAAGAAAACAAAATATCTCTGCGCGGAGAGGAGGATACTGTTACTCAAATATCTTTTTCGAGAGGATATGCTTCGAACCCAGATTCAAGATCTTCGAGATAAGATAATAGTCTGTAAGTTTTGGAATCTTACCCTTCCTTTGTGTGAACTAAAAGACTTAATATATGAGGATTGGGAAGGTGTAGAGCAGGTTTTTTATTTGGATTATGTACAAGGTATTTTTATTGTCATCTTTGATAGTAAAAAGAATAGGAATTCTATGTTTAGAATTAAATCATGGTCTTACAAAGGGGCGGGCTTGAGCATGCAACCCTGGCTCCCAAATTTGAAACCTGACTTTGCATCTTTCAAGTTTGTGCCTTTCTGGTTTCAAATTCCCTCGCTACCTTTAGAATACAGAGGGTTGAAGCTAATTGAAATAATAACAAATCAATTGGGAATTTTTCTCATGCATGATAAGGAGTTTTTCAAAGATCCTTCAAAGCCTATTAGGACATGTGTTCTAATGGATGCAGATAAAAAATTCCCCCAACAAATTTTTCTTTCCTCTGTGTTTGGTAAATGGTATCAAAGAATTGTGTTTGAATCGATTGAATCAGTTTGTGCTAATTGTCACATAGAAGGGCACCTAGAAGATCAATGTCCATTGGTAAACTCCTCTTCTCAAAATGCTCATCTAACGAATGCCAAAAGAAGAGAGGATGAGGATTGCACAAATGGAAAAATAGGTAGTCATGAAAAGAGACCTAAACATTCTAATCAGTCTATCTCCCCTCAGTCTGTTCATTCTCCCCATAAAAGAAAAATATTAGAGGATGGCTATGAAAGGAAAGAAGTTATAATTTCTTCAGTTCCTAAGAGGGCTGCTACAATAGTCAATATATCAATTACAAAGCACATGTGGAACTTAATGAAAGTATTTTCATCTCTCTTTGAATTTATATTCCCCTCAGGAAAAAATATTATCTGAATATCAAGCCTCTGAGGTTGCTATGAAACTTATGTTTTAGGGCACAAAAGAATACTTTTCTTCATGGTCGGTTAAGGATGCAGTTGATATGGAATTTATTTCTCCCACTCAAGAGGAAAATCATCTTCAACTAATTAATTCCTCTCATCCTTCAGATATGGAACTACAACTCCTAGCTGATAAGTTATTATTTTCAGTTGGCTCTGATCTATTCGATGAAATAATAGTCGATGAGGGACTTTGGGGGAAATACTTTGGAAAGATCCTTGTATCTAATCCAATGTCCTTTACACAAAAAAAAGCTATTCAATTAGATTTTGTTGAATCTAGTGACAAAGTAACAGATATTCAGCCTGTTAAGGAAAACTCTCAAGATTTAACATTATTGAAGATAGATGAAATTCAGTTGCCAATGTTGTCACAGACTCCTTTAAACTCATAGTTGAAAAAAAACCCTAGGAAGAGAGGCAGGAAATAAAATTTCACCAAAATGCAAGAACAACTTGAATGAGGGAAGCAAAAGACAATTCAAGAATCCCTATCAAATAAGCGTCCGAGGAGAGCATGTTTCTCTCCTCGGGACCAATGAATATTTCATCTTGCAATGTCAAGGGAATTAATGCCCTTGACAAGTGTGCTCGTATCAAGCATTTGATAGATGCTTGTGGAGCTGATATATTCTTACTTCAAGAAACAAAAACTACTCAAGAGTTGTATGTATCTACAATTGCTAAATGGAAAAATTGGGGTTCATCTCATTCACCTGCTCAAGGAGCCTCGGGAGGGTTAATAACTCTATGGAACCATAAGTTAGTCCAAGTTAAACCTCATAAAAATCAACCATCTTGGAAATTAGTGGAAGTAACCAAATTTGATCTTCATTTTTTTCTCATAAATGTGTATGGTCCTACCTCTACTACAAACAAGAAGAATTTATGGGATGAAATATCTTCAATTATGGATGCAATTCACAATGATAAAATCATTATTGCAGGGGATTTTAATGCAATCATATCTCTGGAAGAAAAATGTGGTGGTATAAGTCCTCCACCTAGGGTTATGGCTGATTTTAGCCAATTCATTCTAGCTAATGCTTTGAGAGATATTCATCCTGAATCTGGAAAATTTACTTGGACTAATAGAAGAAAGGGTTTTTTGCAAATAACAGAGAGACTAGATAGATTTCTGGTTTCTTCCAATTGGTTTATTTCTTCACACAAGCTATCTTATGCTATTTTTCCATACCCCGAGTCTAATCATTATGCAATTTCTCTATCTATATCAGGCATATCTAGTTCAAAGATTAAGTCTTCTTTCAAATTTGAAAGCATGTGGTTTAGGGACCCTCAATTTATAGTTCTTTTAAAGCAATGGTGGGAGAATGCACCCTATGAGGAGGGATCTAAAATGTTTCAATTTTACAAAAAAATGGTACATATAAAACATCAAATCAGGTCTTGCAATAAACATATTTTTCAGCAGAAAGATTTAGTATTTAAAGTGTTATCAGAAATTCATGAAAAAATAATAAAAAATAGATTAGATGCTGATTTATATGAAAAAAATAGATCTCTTTAGGAAGAATGGGTGGAATTATGTGCAAGGGAAGAGTCTTATTGGAGACAAAAATCTAGAGAATTGTGGTTACGCAATGGAGATCGAAATACAAAGTTTTTCCACACTTCTGCTTATATTAAGAAAGCTGCTAATATAATTCATTCCATTCAAGAGATTTCCATGGGTAATTGGCTATCAATGGAAGAATATATTAATAAGGAAGGCATTAAATTCTTTTCAAATCTCCTCTTAGCTCCACAGAACTCCAATGTTAATATGACAAACGATCAAAATGATATTCTAGATAAAGTTCCAAATCTGATTTCTAGGGAAGACAATGCTTATTTAATGAGGCCTTTTACTTTAAAGGAGTTAAAGGACGTGGTCTTCTCATTACCACCTGAAAAAGCTCTAGGCCATGATGGTTATATAGCTTTATTTTTTCATAAATGTTGGGATTTTATATGCTTTGAATTACTATGGGCATTGGAAGAATCTAGAGGAATGTGATTTATGCTAAAGCAGTTTAATGTTACCAACATAGTTATTCTTCCCAAAGTCAAGGAGCCTAAAACTTTTGCAGAGTTTAGGCCCATCTCACTATGTAATACTGTTTATAAATTTTTTACGAAAGCAATCTACCTGAGACTTCAATCATTTATCCCCAAAATTGTTTCTCATGAACAAGGAGGCTTTTTCCCTGAAAGAGAAACATAGGAGGGGGCAATAATAGCACATGAGGTCCTACATTCGATATCCACCTCAAGTCTTCCAACATTTATTGTTAAATTAGATATGATGAAGGCTTATGATAAAGTAAATTGGGAGTTCTTGAATTTGGTCTTATTAAAATTTGGTTTTTCTTCTCAATGGAGGAGATGGGTGAGGTCATGTCTTTCTGGGGCCAAATTCTCAGTAATAATAAATGGAAGTCTAGTGGGATTTTTTAGCTCTTCCCAAGGAGTTCGACAGGGTGATCCTCTTTCCCCATTCTTATTCATAATTATGGCAGAGGCTTTAAGCAGATACATTACACTCAGACATAATCAAAATCAATGGCAAGGTATTCAAATTCCTAATACTCCAATTTTAGTAACCCACAATCTCTTTGCGGATGATACCTTATTATTTAATAAATCTTCAGTAAAGGAAGTGCATTAGGTAAAGGAAGTAATAGATAAATATTCAAAAGCTTTTGGTTAGCAGATAAATGAGGCCAAATCCAAAGTTTACATTTTTAACACATCTAATGAGTTGAAAAATAAAAAAATTTGAATATTAGGCTTTCAAGAGGCTGAATTTCCTTCTTCATATCTAGGTATTCCTTTTTTAAAAGGTTCAAATGAAGCTTCCTACTGGGATAAAATCATAGATAGATTAAAATCAAGAATCCTCACTTGGAAAGCTCGATGGTTATCCTTAGCAGGCATAATATTTTTGATAAAATTAGTCCTATCATCTATCCCTAATTATTTTTTATCAGTTCTTAAAGCCCCTGCATCTGTTATCTTCAAAATATAAAAGATAATAAGAACCTTCTTATGGAAAGGCAATATTGATGAAAAGAAAAAGATTCCATTAGTATCTGTAGAAGGATTGGAAAAAGGTAAAAAACAAGGTGGGGCAGAGGTTCATAATCTTATTTGGCGTAATAAAGCTTTTGGGGCAAAGCTAGCATGGAAGATGTATGATTTCCCAGAGGCGAAATAGGTGAAAATATTACAAGCAAAATATTTGGATAATAACAATCCAATCAGAATCTTTACAGTGGATGATCCTCCAAAGGGCTCAATAATTTGGAATTTTATTATAAACAGTAGACAACTTATAATTGAGCATTCTTCTTGGGAAATTAATGATGGGAGAAGTGTCAAATTTTGGAAAGATTCATGGCTAGGTAAGCCTCCTTTGTCCTTTAACTAGGAATTGTAGGAAACAAAAGTAATTTTGTCCCAAGCCTTGGGGGAAAATTTGTTAGATTATGTACAGTCTTCAAATCCTATATCAGGAAGGGTATTTTGGAAGGAACCTCCAAATTCACTATTGAATAGTCATCAAATAGAACTATTTAATAATGCAGTGAAGGGGATAACAATTTACTTATCTCCAAAACCTGATAGAATAATATGGTCAGCTTCGAAAGATGGGTCATATTCAGTTAAAGAAGGATATGCAGTCTTAGCAAAGTTACACTATCCAATTGCAGCTCAACGTGCTTACAATTTTTGTTGGAATAATAAAGTCCTTCCAAAGGCTGGTAGTTTTGCTTGGCTCGCTTTACAAAAAAGAATTCTAACAAGTGATCGTCTTTCTAAACTGAGAATTGTTGATACTTTCCATTGCCCCTGCTGTGGATTGGACTGGAAACTGTCGATCATCTGCTTGTTCAATGTGGGGTGGCCAATCAATGTTGGAACTTTATCCAATGCATACTTTCAATTTCTTTACCCTTGCCAAATACAATATGGGAGTTATTTCAAGCATGAACGATTTTGTTTAGATCTTCTTTCTTTGCATGTATATGGATCATTATTCCTGCTCTTGTGATTTGGAACATATTGTGGGAATGTAATATGAGGGTTTTCAGGAAAATCAAATCTCCAGTTGAAGTGTTAATATTAAAAATTGAGAAATCCATTTCAAAGGGTGTTAATTCTTCTGTCCAAAGGGATAAGTTTATAAATTCTTCATTTACAAACTGGGACAGTTTAATTCTTCAAAGCTGGAAATTCATTAAATTTCCATTTGATGGCAGCCTCTTAAAGAAGGATGTTACAAAAATAAATAGATCATCAATTATTTGGCTTCCTCCACAAGAGGGTTATGTGAAACTGAATTTTGATGGTGCCTCTAAAGGAAATCCTAGTCTCTTCGGTGTGGGTATTTGTTTTAGAAATGAGGCAGGGGAAGTTTTAGCAGCGTATGCTCTTCACTTACCTAATGCCACAAACAATTATGCTGAGGCACAAACATTACTTCATGGATTGGAATTGGAAATTCAAAGGGGTTATTCAAAGTTGCATATTGAAGGTGATTCATTGATTATCATTAATGTAGTCAGGATGAGGAAAATTCAAAACTGGAATCTTTAATATATTTTTAACAAAGTGTGGGCTTTAATTGACAAATTTGACATATCAATAATTACACATACTTACCATGAGGGTAATAAAGTGGCCGATTATTTAGCAGTATTGGGGTGCAAACATGTTAATTTAAAGGAACCAAATGTTCCCATGGAAATAGAGGCATTCCCAATCCTGATTGATTTAATCAATCAAGATAAACAAGGTGTCAGCAAATAGAGGAAGTTTGATTTTATTTAAATGTTTATTTGTTCAGCCTACATCATTTTGGTCATCATGTCTTTACATCAACATTTATTCTTTTGGTACTACTGATGATTTTGTGGTAAGCTTACAAGATTTTCTATGGATTCTTTTCTTTGAACCATATGATGGCATGTGTGGCTTCAGGTGTCGTGGCTTATTAACGTGCACTAGTAGTACTTATATACACACTTGAAAAGAAAGTTTACACTTGGCCAAGACATCTCAGTCGAATTTCCTTGCAAAAAATCACAGGCTTGTACAAATGAGGTGACACATTGGGCATCCAGTAAGGATATTGCAGTTTGGAGTTAGCATGTTTACTAATACTCGTGCCATCTCTAATTCTGGTTGAAGCTATCAGTAATCATATGTGCCAAATGCTAAATTTTCCAGTCAGAATAAATGGTAATAGATTTTAAAGCCAATTTTCTTTGGTGGCATAGAGTTACAATGCTAGAATTAATTTGTAAGCCGGATGTTGGAATATATATCTCAAAATCCTTCACCCATGCTATCCTTATTGGGTGTAATTTCCAATGTTTCCATTGTGCGAACAAGCATAGGAATATGGATTTAAACATCATGCCTTATTCATTTGTTTCAGATAGTTTTTGTTTCTCAGTGTTTAGCTTTTTGGAGACTTCAAAAGTATGGATTTAGCATAATTCAAAGCCTGCAATTACAAAGTTCCAATTATGGTGCAGCCATGGGAGGGGCCTTTTTTGCATGCATAGACAAAGAGGAGTTGGAAAAGGTATTCAAAGTTAAATGAAAATACGTTTTAAATTGCATTAAGGTTATCATTGGAGATGATATTTTGCATATAGAGCTCCAAAGGTTAATTTTTCCTACAAACTTGCTTTTGATTTTCTTATCTAATACTTTGGACTTGGTCCAAAACTTTGACACTCTGAAGATTATTGCTAACAAGTTTTTTGGTGAGTGCATATTTGGAGAATGATGCTTTGCTGTACAAAAGTATGACTTCACTTCAGATGATGGCTTGATTGGAGGTTTGTTTCCAAGACACCTTTTGTATCACAAGAAGAGGTATGCTGAGATTTTTCAAGGCATGTTATTATCTACAATGCATGATACATTTGAACACCTATACCAAGTTCTAAACAAATATAGGTTTGCCATTTCTATGGAGGAGATTGATGATTTTAAGAGAAAATATCATGCAATTTCTTTTTTGAGAAGCCATGTTTGCATTAATGACTTGCAACTTCCAGCCTCATCAAAAAATGCTAACAAGAAGTTTTGTTATCGATATGTACCAGATATAAACAAAACAATCCCTTCCTTTGACCATGATCGTCAATGCAAAGGAAAACATGTGGAAACAAAGGAAAGTTCAGTTAATGGTTTCCAACGAGAGGGAGGCAAATCTGCATCATTTTAATGCTGGCCTATTTCAGTTTATCATTTTTCATGATAAAGAAAATTATGTGTAATTATCGGTGTTATGTAATAAGGGATACATGTATATATAGTATGTACACTCTATTAGGGTATTTTGGGAAAGAAAAGGAATGATCATATGTAATGTTGTAATCAAACAGTTGGTCAAATGTTCTGGGACCTCTCTGGTCTTTTTGATATTTTGTAAAATCAATTACTCAGACTGCAACTGGGGGTTTTCTTGCTGGTTCTTTCCTGCTAGTATGTCCGCCTAAACCAGCTATATGTAATTAATATATTTATATAAATAAAATTATAAGTGGTCTACCACTTTTGGCTAAAAAAAATAAAATCGTAATTAAAAATTTAGAAAGAAATCATTTTGTTTCAGTTATGTGACCTTTTTAATGGCATTGATTGGTATTTTAAGATCTTTAATCCATTACATTTTTTTAAAAGTTATACATTATCCATGTCTAAATTTTATATGGTATGGTGTCAATTTGGAGTTTTTATGTATAACTACTCAATTACCTTACTTTATGCTCTAGATGTGAGGACTTGTGGTAGGGATTATATAATGATAATATATTAATGAAATTTAATTGGACTTACTATTGTTGGCGATTTCTATAAATTTCTTTGATGATGTACACGAGATGCTGAACAAGTTAATCATGTTTGATTGATTTACATTGCTGTTTTCAATTAATATATTGTTGTTATATGCTACAAATTAACTTACAATAATATTGATTGGATGTTAGCATATGATTATATTTGAAATAATTTTATCTACTTTAGTTATGAGGCATATTATATTCATTAACTAGGGAGTTGGGCTTCATTTATTATAATGAAATAATTACCTTAAAATTAAGCATTTACAAGGTGCCATTTGATTTAGATATGCAATAATATAAATTTAAATTTAAATTAATATTAGTTTTTCATGTTTCAAGTTTTTCATGCATTTAATAAATGTTAAGTTATTTAAATGTTCATGGAAAGTAAAATTTATCAATTTGATTCGAGATAAATTTGAGATTTCAATGTTATTTGAAACATATGTATATTCATATGATGGAATATGAAAGATGAATGTTGTGATATGAAATGAAATCATTTCATTTTGAGCAATGGTTATTAGTTATTGATGAAACTCTGTAAGTGCAAGTGTGTGAATGTAGGAACAAGTTGAAGACCAAGAACATGGTTGAGGTAGGAATATTTAGCTAGATGAAAATGGTAAGATTGATGGAATCTAAAATGTGCACACACCATTGTAAATCATGAATTTTGCATTGAAATTCCAATATGGTTGAAATCACTCTTTATGTGAAAGGGACTGATGAGTAAACAAGTATGCTTATGGAAAAATAATTAATTAGATTATTTTTATATCTTGTTTATTTGATGATATTGCATTTGAAAAGAAAATAAGACACTAATTTGAATGGAGTGTTCTTTCTTGTATAAATGCACCTATGCCATAAAATTTTCTACAAGAGGATGAATGGATGTATGTATGTATGTATGCGTAATTAAAAATGTCATTCTAATAAGAGAACAAATAAAATTTCAGGTTGATATTCATTTAAATTCAAATTTTAAAACTAAAAATTCAATGGGTAGAGGCCACCCATGATCCCCAAAATCAGATAGAAAAATTGAATGGAGGGAGTGAGGGATGACTACCATAATAAAACTTGCCAATTTGGGAGAATGTAGGAGTTAAA
>VDFB02047230.1:562282381-562340597 GCA_007258455.2 Sequoia sempervirens
ATAGAGAGGAGGCAGAAAATACTAAATTGGTGAAAGAGGCTGCATAAAAATTTTGAAAGAAGAAAAGTAACGAAAGAGGGGCGGTATAAAAGAGTTTGGAGATACATATTTCAAATTGAACAAGGAAAAAAGTGAACAAGGGGTAACACAAGAGAATAGAAAGAAGCATGCTTTAAAACTAGAAGAAACTACATTGAGATTTAAAGGGTGATCCCACAATAGTGGTTTACAATTTGTGGTTTACAATTTTTGGCCAAACTGGACACTTAAATTATTATTTTTAACTAAATATTCACATTTAGGCACCTATAGCGGCTAAACCGTGAGGAATTTGAAGATGATGCAAACTAGAGTCTCGTCACATTTTATCTGTAGATTCTAAAAATATTTTTTTCAAAATTTTTGGAATCAGATTGCACTTCTTTTTCCATCTCCCACGAAAATTGGTTATTTTTAGAAAACAACATTTTTAAAAAGTGATGCACACTGTATAACACATAACTTTTTTTCAATAAAGGATAAAATTCTAATTCTTTTGAATTTAGATTTGTAACTCCAATATCTAGTGCTTCAACTTGGTTAGATAGATTTTTATTGAATATTTTTTCTTTAATTAGGTTTCGAAGTCAAACCAATTAAAATTCAGACATAGCGCGACTGTATAACGTGTAACTTTTTTTCTATATATCAATTTTTTTTTTGTGTTGGATCAAGGACTTCAATATCTGGTGCACTCATATTTTTCAATTTTTTTTTTTGATAATCTGCTATTTTTCCACATGTGCAGAACAAAGACCTTTATTTTCGATGAAAAACCTATGTTTAATAAAACTAAAAAACCAAATACATATTAAAATTATATTCGTTGGATAGCTCGCTTCGAGGACTACCTCGACTCTCCAGCTTTGGTTTTGAAGACTCTCCATTTTCATCCTCAACCGAGCTTCAAAGTTTAAAAATTAGGTTTCAGAACAATTTCAAAAATCAAGGAAAAAGGGGGTTCTCTAGAACCAGGGGGGTTCTAGTGAACCCCTAGGGGTTCGAGCGAACCAGGGTTCATTCGAGCCCCCTTCAATATGCATTTTTATGTTGTTTTTTGGGCGGGAAATGTGGGCCCAGTAATTAATGGGTTCGCTCGAACACTAGTTCGGTCGTACCCCTTTTTGGTTTGGCCGAACTTGTAGGTTGATTCAAACCCCTAAAACCAATTTTTTTTTCCATGGGGTCATTTTTTCTCAGTTTTCCTTCCTCCATGAAATTGTAAACCACCATTGTGGCTTCACCCATAAAGGTTTTCAAATAAATACCTTAAATACTCTGAGTTTAGAAGGCCGCACATCATCAAGTGATGAGAGACTAAGAGGAGGTGAATGTAGGCTGCATCGATTTGGTGAAGGTATGAAGTTTTGAAAGAAGAGATAATAGGGCATGAGAGGCCATTGTATGTCAAGGAGATCTTTTGTTTTGTAATGTAGTTGTATTGAAGTTGAGTTGAATTAATAAGATTTAAGTTTTTCCTGCAATCTTGTTTATTTGATTGTTGAGTTTTGGCAAAGTTTTTCTAGTGGAAATTGTCTTGTGTTTTGAGTTAGTTTGCAGAGGGGAGAGCCTCTTCATCAATTTGTATTAGAGTGGGTAGTCCTAAGAGTGGAGAGGATCCACTAGGACCTACGGGTGTGGAAGTGTGAGTAGATTTCCGACAGGGAGGAATTTCACACCAAGAGGAAAGTGTGTGAAGTGGTAGTGAAGAAGCTCGTGAGAGTTGTTGCAGGTGTGTGAGGAATTCTGGTAGCAAGAGAAGGAGCTTGAAGCCGCAACGAAATGTGTTTGTAGAACGAGTGATTGCAGCAAGAAAAATGGATTGGGTTGTGAAGATACCTGTACAGATACTATTTTGGGAGCAATATTGGGATAAAGTGGAGGATGAGATGATTGAAAAGATGGGATAGATATTTTGTGGAGAAGTAGGAAAGTGTTGGCAAAACAAGGACATACAACTGAGAGGGGGGGTGAATCAGTTGTCACAGATTATTTAAAATTTTCAAACTTTACTTAATTCAATCTTAGATTTGATGAATAAACAATAAACTATAAACAATCAACACATCAAAAACATAGAGAACACCAAGATTTTCTTATGTGGAAACCCTATTAAGGGAGAAACCATGGTGGATGTTAGTCCACAAGATTATACCCTATTAAAAGTATAATGAAAAATAATGGGAATGCACATGCATTTAGGCACACTACCTAGAGCTCACTGCACAAATACAAGAGGGCTCACTGCCCAAGAAAGATTTAGATTAAAACCATCCAGATTGTGAACTGAGAAAATGGCTTCTTCAAAAGCCTAATTATAGTTCCAGTTAAGCAAAAAAAACCTTCTTCACACTTCGCTCAATTTCTTCTCACTCTTCTCTGCAACCGAATGATTAGAACATTATTCGCACATCCACACTTTATCTGGCATACATTCAATCTTATGCACACTCTAACTTCGCTCAAACAACCACTCTTATATCCATAACATGGAATTACATCAACAACCTAGTTGGCCAGAAATATGAAACATATTTTCAATGTCAGCCCAAATTTACAAAAAAAATATTCAATGTGGATCAAACACCATTGACTAATATCATGATGCGACCCAAAAAAATATCCTCGAGCATGCAAAACATTCAAATTTTATTCTCCAAGGATCCACAACATGTTACAACCATCATGTTGGCCAAGAAAATGAAATCCCAAACATACTGAGAAAAAATCTTCGACCATGAGCACACCGATCAACATGGATGTGCAAAAAAGATAAAGCGTGATCTAGAAACATCCATGAACACCAAGAATCAATAGAGAAACATCCGCAACAACTAGAATTACCAGAATTATACCAACTTTAATCAAGAACACTAACATAGACCACAAAAACACTGTTAGAACATAGATCTTCATAACTTGAACAAATCTTCACACAGACCTCTGATACTTTCAGTAGATGAACTAGATACTCTTAGAAATAAAATATTTGGTCCACAACATTTGATCTTCAATGTACAAAACAAGACACCTTCATGACCTTCACAGTTCCACTAGGAACCTGCAATACTTTCTATTACAAATTTCTCAATATCCTTGACATATACATCCTTTAATACATCAAATGCTAATAGTGTTGACATCAATGGCAAACACATATCAGCAACGCAACTACAACATCCAACAATCTCCCCCTTTGGAATTGATGGAAACACATGATGTGAAAAACACCATCGACACAACTCTTAATCAACACTTACTCCTTATATTCTGACTCTTCTTCCTTGAATTCTTCTGCAAGATCTTCTCCCCACAAGATTTTTTACTCCAGATAAGCAATAGTTTTTCACATGACTCTTCTCCCCCTTTGACATCAATGGCAAAGATAAGCATTATCTTTCCACATACAAGATCTGAACCACATATCTACACATCTGACTACTCCCCTTGAGTAGCAGCCATGGAAACATCAATTCAGATAAGGAAATATTTATGAAGCACACAAATTGATGTAAGAAAATGCATCTTTAGTTCAAATCAGGAGGGGTAATTACCCCTAGCATCCCTCTGAGATACTCAAAAGTATCCTTCAGCAACGACTTGGTGAAAATGTTTTCAATTTGTTCTTTGGTAGGCACATACTCCAGTCTGACTTCTTTCTCACTCACTTTTTCCCTCAAGAAGTGAAACTTGATTGATATATGCTTGGTATTAGAGTGTAGCACTAGATTCTTTGATATGTTTATTGCACTTGAGTTGTCACAATATATGGAAATAGGTTCATCATATACTACTCTGATATCTTTCAACATCTATTTCATCCACATCACCTGAGTATAGTTGTTTGCAACAATAATATAATCTGCCTCAACAGTAGATAGAGAAATGGAATTCTACTTTTTTCTCAACCAAGACACCAGCTTCTTCCCTAGGAAGAAGGAACCAACACTTGTACTCTTCCTGTCATCTACATCTCCTGCCTAATCTGCATCAGTATATGCATTCAAAGTAATATCATCATCCTTAGGATACCAAAGTCCAAAATCAATTGTTCCTTTCAGATACCTGAAGATTCTCTTAACAACAGTCACATGAGACTCTTTTGGATTAGCCTAAAATCTAGCAACCATATGTATACAACATTCATAATGTCTAGTCTGGTTTGTGTTAAGTAGAGCAATCCACCAATCATCGACCTGTATCTTGTTTTATTTTCCTTAGGAGAATCATTGGTGCAGGAGCACCCAAAATACAAGTATCAAAATACAAGCATAAATTTTAATGTAATGTTTTTAATCCCTTTGTTTTGTTGTGTACGGTCTAATACACCATTGATAAGGTGTAAGGGGACCTTCTTGAAGCTTAGGTTAAATTTTGAATAAATTAGGAATCATTTTGTAGGCGTTTCCTTAGGTTTTGGTGAAAATCGAAAAACACAGTGTGTTTTCGAAAAAATGTTTTTTCTCCACTTTTAAGCCCGAAACTGAAAACCTAACGGTTTCTGAGTGTTGGAAAAGAAATCCTCGACCATGTTTGAGGTTGATGGATGTTTTTTGAACGGTGGGAAGCTTTGAAAAGGCATTTTTTGATGAGAATAAACAAGAGGCAATATTTTTGTTGAAAAAGAAATCTATTTTCCTGAACTTTCTGCGTGACAACAAATATAATAATGGAATAGATCTTTAATTGGTTTCAGAGCATGTAAAGAAACGTATAGAAGTTCTATTTTTTTATTCTTAAATTGTATTTTCATCGCTTTCTGCATTTTATTAAAATCTGTATTTTCTTTAACTCTGTTTTGGACTGGTAAAATAAACTAGAACCATGGAGTTTAGGGGTTGTTTCTGAATGCACCAGGCTGTATGGACGCAGAAGAAGCAATTCCAAACTCCAGGCATGTAAATAGTGTAAATAAGGTAGTTGTTAGAGGTTCAAAAGGAAAGCAGAGTGACTGTTTCTAGGCGAGTTTGGAGATCCGGCTAGAAAAGACAGTCAAGAGGGCATAAATCCCAACATAGCAGGGGTGTGAAATGTTAAAATCTAATGTGTATTATGAATGTAGACAGGTTAAAGAAAGTGTGGAGTGGTGAATAGAAGGTTATTTAATGCATTTGTGGTCTGTAAAGATAGAACAAACCAAGAAAAAGCCTTGAGAAACCCTAGTTTCCACCAAGGTTGAATTGTAACCCTGTACGGGCAGAAAAGACACCAATTTCCAAAGAAGCAGTCGGAGCTTGGAAAAAGAGCCAGAGAACCAATAGAAAGATTGGCACAATTGGTGGAAAGAGAGGAGTTCTAACCTTGTTCTTGTGTCAAGAGGACTAAAAGAGTTTTGAGGCTTGTAACCCTGCCCAAGAACCAAGAACTCTATTTTTGTGAAAACAATGGAGAGCTGAAGCTTGGTGTTTATTGAAGCACCAGAAAAGATGACTATGGAGGCCTTGGAAAGTGCCACACACGCCCCTGCAACAAGGTTGGCAGAATGGAAGAGTGACTAGTCTTTAGAGGAATAAGGGCTAGTTTGTGCACATGAAGAAGGAGTACCAAATGGCACTTGGTAGCAGCAAATTTGCAATGATAGCAGGGTTGATAAAGTGAACCAGGGGTGCCTCAAAGGTAAGAGGACCTATAGGTTGTAGGGTGAAAGAAATATCACCTTAGGAGTTCTCAGATCAAGGACTCAAAGCAGTGAGATAACATTTTCTCATATCAACCTTTGTTCTATCAGATTGGTATTAGAGCAGTGAAAGGTTTGGGAAAGCAACAGCTTATATGTTAGAGGAAGTTGAGTCAAGTGAACCGCCAAAGATGGTGACAAATGCACAGTTAGCCAAGATGGTTGAAGAGCAAGAAGAGGATAAAAAATCTCTAAAGGAAATAATAGAGCAGCTTGAAGCAGCACTAAACAAGGTGAAACTGGAAAGAAAAGTGCCAAAAGAAGAAGAGGTTGCAGAGGAGGACAAAGTCCCTGAACCTGACCCTGTTTTGGAGGAGGAGCCTTTCTTGAAGGCATTAAAAGCACTAAGTGGAAAAGGACTTGAGGGTGTACCACTATTCCATGGAAAGATGGATCCCGATCTGGTCTTGGACTGGATAGATGGCATGGAGAATCACTTCGAATGTGATGGAGTTACAGAAGCATAGAAGGTGAAGGTTGCAAAGTCAAGGTTGAGAGGATCAGCGTTAACTTGGTGGAAGTTTATTTAGACTGAAAGGGAGAAACAAGGTAAGCAGCCTATATCAACCTGGAAAGGAATGGTTGCAAAAGTGAAAGAAGCCTATATGCCTGATGACTATGAAATTCAACTCCACAAGAAAAGGCAGAGTTTAAGACAAAAAGACCAAGATGTAAACACCTACACGGAAGAGTTTCAGAAGCTTTGCTTGAGATCAAATGTGGCAGAAGATGAGAGCCTGAAAGTGGCTAGATACCTCAACGGATTGAAGTGGAATATACAGGAAGAGATGGCTTTGCTCAGCCCCAAGACAGTCCACCAATGCTATCATCTAGCTATCAAGATTGAAGAGAGGAATAAAAGGAAGCATGATCAGTCCTCTAAGGGTAGAGGAAGAGGCAGAGATCAAAAAGGACAGCATGGAGGTTACCAAGGAAGAGGTGGTGACCAAAGAAACCAAGGTGAATCAAATCTTACTGAGCATGGAGGTGAAACCTCATCAAGAGGAGGATTTAATAGAGGAAGAGGACCTCAAGGAGGTTCAAACAGAGGTAGAGGAGCAGGCAGAGGTAACTCTTACTTTGCCACCATGAAATTTTATAACTGCAATCAGCTAGGTCATCCAGCTTATAGATGCTCGGAGAAAGCTTCATCTAGCAATGAGAAAAGAGTAGCTTATGCACAAGAGGACACCGTGAGTGTAAAGACACCTTAGATTAGTCATATAGAATCAGAAGTAGGTGAAAGTCTGATGTTTAGTAGAGTGTTGATTAGACAACCGGTTAAGGAAGAACCCAAGCAAAGGAGAGCTTTGTTTAGAGCAAGGTGCAAAATACTTGGAAAGGTATGCAAGGTTATTGTAGATTCTGGTTCTACGGACAATATCATCTCTGAGGAGGCAGTAAATAAGTTAAAATTGCAGAAGGTACCTCATACCAATCCTTACAAAGTCACATGGTTGAACAAAGGGCAGAGTGTCTTAGTGAATGAGCAGGTTACAGTGGAATTTTAGATTGGAGGCTACAAAGACAAGCTGATTTGTGATGTACTGCCCATGGATGCATGCCATCTTCTTCTTGGTAGGCCATGGCAATATGATAGAGGTGTTGTTTATCATGGAAAGGAGAACACCATTGAGTTCACGAAGGATGGAAAAACCTTCAAGTTGCAATCGTTGATTGAGGAAGATGAAGGGCAGTCCAAGGTTCCAAACATTATGTTGAGCAGTGGCAAGGAGTTCATCAAGGATCTACACCAAGGGAATGAAGGTTATGTGGTCCTAATGCAATCCAAAGAGGAAGAAAAGGCTGAGAAGACAGTCATACCTGAAACAGTTCAAAGGCTGCTAGAAAAATACAAGAGCATTGTGAGTGATGGAACACCATCAACTCTACCACCCAAGAGAGCAATAAGTCATCAAATTGACTTCATACCTGGAGCCTCATTGCCTAACAAAGCAGCATACAAACTGACCCCTGAGCAGAACAAAGAGGTGGCAAGACAAGTGGAAGAGTTGCTGAATCAAGGTCTGATTCAAAAGAGTATTAGTCCATGTGCAGTCCCAGTTGTTTTGGCAACAAAAAAAGGAGGTAAATGGAGACTTTGTACTGATTCTAGAGCAATAAATAGAATCAAAATTAGGTATAGATTTCCAATACCTAGGATTGAAGATTTATTGGATTGCCTTGGAGGTGCAAAATTTTACACTAAGCTAGATCTTAAGAGCGGGTATCACCAAATCAGAATTAAGGAAGGTGATGAATGGAAGACAACTTTTAAGACAAATGATGGTTTATATGAGTGGAAAGTGATGCCATTTGGTCTCTCGAATGCCCCTAGCACATTCATGAGACTAATGAATGAGGTGCTTAAAGATTTCACAGGGATTTTTGTGGTAGTTTACTTGGATGACATACTGATTTTCAGTAAGACAGCAGAAGAACATTTGAAGCATGTAGAGATGGTACTCAAAAGGTTGCAAGAAGAACATTTGGCAATCAACCTTGAGAAGTGTGAGTTCTTCAAACAAGAGCTTGTGTATCTAGGCTTTGTGGTATCTCAAGGAACGCTGAAGATGGATCCAAGTAAGGTGGAAGCCATCCTAAACTGGCCTACACCAACCACAACAACTAAGGTAAGGAGTTTTCATGGTTTGGCTCAGTTTTATAGGAAGTTTATAAGGAATTTTAGTGGTATATGTGCACCAGTGTTAGATACAATCAAGGGTGGTCAGAAAACAAAGTTTAAGTGGACTTTAGAGGCTGATAAAGGGTTTGAAAAGTTGAAAAAAGAAGTGGCAACACAACCTATCTTGTTATTGCCTAGTTTTGATAAATTGTTTACAGTTGAGTGTGATGCAAGTGGAGTAGCAGTAGGAGGAGTCCTTAGTCAAGAAGGTAGGCCTTTAGCCTTCTTTAGTGAGAAAATTAATGAAGCTAAGCAAAAATACTCCACCTATGATCTGGAACTTTATGCTTTAGTGCAGTCCCTTAGGAAATGGAGGCATTATTTATTGCCCAAAGAGTTTGTGGTCTTCACGGATAACCAGGCACTCAGTTATATCAATACCCAAGATAAGTTAAGCAATAGACACTTGAAATGGATGGAGTACATTCAAGCCTTCACATTTACCATTAAGCACAAGAAGGGACAGCAAAACAAAGTGGCAGATGCATTAAGCAGGAGGATGTTGACAGTCCAAGAGATACAGCTAAAAAGCATTGGATTGGAAAGCTTTAAAGATCTCTATGGTGATGACGAAGACTTTTCTGAAGCCTACAAGGTATGTTTAGACTTTGCAAATCATTTTCACAGTCAATATGCTGAGTATACATTGCAAAATGGGTTATTATTCAAGGGCAACCTGTTATGTGTCCCAAGAGGATCAATGAGAGAAAATCTAATCCAAGAAAAACACAATGGCAGTCTTAGTGGGAATTTTGGTATTAACAAAACTTTAGAGCTGGTACAAAGGTTTTACTATTGGCCTAAGTTAGCACGAGATGTCAGAAAGTATGTTGAATAGTGTGTTGTTTGCATGAAAGCCAAAGGGGGAGCTAGCAATGCTGGGTTATATCAGCCTTTGCCTATTCCGAACAGACCATGGGAGTGTGTGAGCATGGATTTTGTGGTGGGTCTTCCCAAGACTAAATCTGGTTTTGACAGTGTTTTTGTAGTTGTGGACAGATTTAGCAAGATGAGTCACTTTATTCCTTGCAAGACCACACACGATGCAAGCTATATTGCCCATCTATTCTTCAGGGAAGTTGTGAGAATCCATGGATTGCCATTGAGTATTGTTTCTGACAGGGATGTAAAATTCATGAGTCATTTATGGAAAACACTATGGAGCAGATTGGGAACTAATTTATCATTTGGATCAGCTTACCATCCTCAAACCGATGGTCAAACTGAGGTGGTTAACAGAGTGTTAGGTAACCTATTGAGGTGCTTGACAAAGGAATATGGACAGACCTGGGATATGGTGATTTCCCAAGCGGAATATGCATACAATGATAGTGTGAACAGAACTACAGGAAAAAGCCCATTTGAAGTTGTGTATGGGATGCATCCAAGGGGAATTTATGAGCTCAGAGACCTTGGAACAATGGAGAATAGGAGTGGACATGCATAAGACTTCACTCAAACCATGAAGGAGATTCATGAGTAGGTTAAGAGGACAATCACAGCAACAACACAAAAGTTGAAGGACAAAGTTGATGAGACAAGGAGAGATGTGCAGTTTCAAGTGGGTGATTATGTGATGGTTCACCTCAAAAAATCTAGATTGCAGAAGGGGATGTCCACCAAGTTGCAAATGAAGCGGGTAGGACCATGCAAGGTGATAGCTAAGTATGGAAATAATTTATACAAGGTGGAACTTCCATCGGATTTGGGCATATCTCCAGTCTTCAATGTTGCTGATTTGATCAGGTACAAGGGTACAGTCAATGATGAATTTCAGAATAGTCAAGAAATATTTTAGGATATCAATAATATACCCCTTCCAAGTCAAGAGAAAGCACAGGTAGAGAAGGTCTTGGAGTCTAGGGTGAAAAAGTCAACAAGGAATAAGGTATACATGGAGCACCTTATCAAGTGGAAGAGCAAACCTGACTCAGAGGCTACAAGGGTACAAGAGGATCAATTCAAGAAGCTTGGAATTGACCTGAAACTGATACCACCTTCCAGTTCTTCATCTTCATGCTGAGAGGGGGAGAATGGTGCAGGAGCACCCAAAATACAAGTATCAAAATACAAGCATAAATTTTAATGTAATGTTTTTAATCTCTTTGTTTTGTTGTGTACGGTCTAATACACCATTTATAAGGTGTAAGGGGACCTTCTTGAAGCTTAGGTTTAATTTTGAATAAATTAGGAATCATTTTTTAGGCGTTTCCTTAGGTTTTGGTGAAAATCGCAAAACACAGTGTGTTTTCGAAAAAAACGTTTTTTCTCCACTTTTAAGCCCGAAACTGAAAACCTAACGGTTTCTGAGTGTTGGAAAAGAAATCCTCGACCATGTTTGAGGTTGATGGATGTTTTTTGAACGGTGGGAAGCTTTGAAAAGGCATTTTTTGATGAGAATAAACAAGAGGCAGTATTTTTGTTGAAAAATAAATCTATTTTCCTAAACTTTCTGCGTGACAACAAATAGAATAATGGAATAGATCTTTTATTGGTTTCAGAGCATGTAAAGCAACGTATAGAAGTTCTGTTTTGTTATTCTTAAATTGTATTTTCATTGCTTTCTGCATTTTATTAAAATCTGTATTTTCTTTAACTCTGTTTTGGACTGGTAAAATAAACCAGAACCATGGAGTTTAGGGGTTGTTTCTAAATGCACCAGGCTGTATGGATGCAGAAGAAGCAATTCCAAAATCCAGGAATGTAAATAGTGTAAATAAGGTAGTTGTTAGAGGTTCAAAAGGCAAGCAGAGTGACTGTTTCTAGGCGAGTTTGGAGACCCGGCTAGAAAAGACAGTCAAGAGGGCAGAAATCCCAACGTAGCAGGGGTGTGAAATGTTAAAATCTAATGTGTATTGTGAATGTAGACAGGTTAAAGAAAGTGTGGAGTGGTGAATAGAAGGTTATTTAATGCATTTGTGGTCTGTAAAGACAAAACAAACCAAGAAAAAGCCTTGAGAAACCCTAGTTTCCACCAAGGTTGAATTGTAACCTTGTATGGGCAGAAAAGACACCAATTTCCAAAGAAGCAGTCAGAGCTTGGAAAAAGAGCTGGAGAACCAATAGAAAGATTGGCACAATTGGTGGAAAGAGAGGATTTCTAACCTTGTTCTTGTGTCAAGAGGACTAAAAGAGTTTTGAGGCTTGTAACCCTACCCAAGAACCAAGAACTATGTTTTTGTGAACACAATGGAGAGCTGAAGCTTGGTGTTTATTGAAGAATCGGAAAAGATGACTATGGAGGCCTTGGAAAGTGCCACACACGCCCCTACAACAAGGTTGGCAGAATGGAAGAGTGACTAGTCTTTAGAGGAATAAGGGCTAGTTTGTGCACGTGAAGAAGGAGTACCAAATGGCACTTGGTAGCAGAAAATTTGCAACGATAGCAGGGTTGATAAAGTGAACCAAGGGTGCCTCAAAGGTAAGAGGACCTATAGGTTGTAGGGTGAAAGAAATATCACCTTAGGAGTTCTCAGATCAAGGACTCAAAGCAGTGAGATAGCATTTTCTCATATCAACCTTTGTTCTATCAATCATCATTCTGTGTTAACTTACATCCAGTTACCATGGGAGTACCAACAAGTTTTGAATCATCCATACCAAAATTATTTAGTAGTTCTCTCACATATTTGGACTGAGATATGAAGATCCCCTTGTCTAACTAAGTAACTTGCAATCCCAAAAAGAACTTCATCTCTCCAATCATACTCATCTCAAATTCACTCTTCATTTCATCAACAAACCTCATACATAGATTATCATCTCCTCCAAAAATAATATCATCAACAGAGACCTCAATAATTAATTCTTTATCATGATCCAATTTGAAATATAAGTTGCTATCAGTAGTACCTTTATTGAATCCAAGCTTTAGTAAGTATTTTTCTAATCTAGCATACCGGGCTCTGGGGGCTTGCTTGAGTCCATATAGAGCTTTCTTCAATCGGAAAACCATGTCTTCCTTATCAGTCAGTTGAAATCCATCTGACTGTTCAATATATACTTCTTCTATCTCACCATTTGGAAAAGTTGACTTCACATCTATTTGATAGACTTTATAATTTTTATATGCAAAATAAGAAAGAAATAACCTTACGACTTCAATTCTAGCAATAGGGGAAAAGGTTTCTTCAAAATCAATACCTTCCATTTGTGAATACCCTTTACATACCGGTCTTGCTTTATTCTGGACCACTTCACCTTGTTCATTTAGCTTATTCTAAAAGACCCATTTAGTACCAATCACATTCTTATCTTTAGGTCTAGGAACAAGTATCCATGTATCATTCTTTTCAATCTGCATCAGTTCTTCCTTCATAGCTTCCATCTAGTGTTCATCATTGTAGGCTTCTTTGACATCTTTAGGTTCAATTTTGGAAATTAGGCAATACTCTTCTGCAACCTTTCTTCTAGTTTGCACTCCTTTATTCTTATCTCCTATAATTTGATTTTCAGAATGATTTAGCTTTACATACCTCAGAGTTTTAAGATTCTCTCAAACTTCTGATTCTTCTATTCTTTCTTCTGCACTTGCACTTGTCTTTGCTTCCTGATTATCTTGATTTATCAGAAGAAATTGAAGTTGTCTTACCGGAACATATGACACAATTTGAAGTTGATTTTGTGTCTAAACATTATTCCCTTTGTTTGTATTGTCTTCATCTGAATCATATCCACAATATATGGATGATTTAGCAGAGTCCTCATCAACTCTGACATTTGCACTCTCAACCATTTTTCTCAGTCTTCTATGATAGCATCGATAGGCCTTGCTTCTAGTAGAGTAGCCTAGAAAGATTCCTTCATCACTTCTTGCATCAAACTTTCCTATATCGTAATCTCTCTTGATGTAGCACTTGCTTCCAAATATCTTGAAGTATTTAACAGTAGGATTATAAGCAAACCATAGTTCAAAAGGAGTCTTACCAAAATTACCATTTACATTTACCCAATTCAAAGTATACACAACAATCCTTACTGCTTCACTCCAGTAGATGTGAGACACATTTCCTTCAATCATCATTGTTCTAGCAACATCTAGAATTGTTCTATTATTTCTCTCAACAACACCATTTTGTTGAGGGGTTCGGGGAGTAGATAACTATTTTATGATTCCATGCTCTTCACAGAAAGAATTAAACTCCCTGGAGGTGAACTCACCACCTCTTTCTAACCTTAAGCATTTTATTTTCAGACCTTTCTCTTTCTCCACCATGGCTTTGAAACTTTTGAACTTTTCTAATGCTTCACATTTTTCTCTTAAGAAAGCAATCCATATCATTCTAGAATAATCATCAATAAGCAGCATAAAGTACCTTTCACCATGGAGACTTTTGACTCTGGAGGGACCACATAGATTAGTATGCACTAGCTCCAATAATCCATTTGAATGATGTTTTCTCTGAAAAGAAACTCTAGTTTGTTTTCGCATTTGACACTCCTTGCAAATTGTGCTAGCAGGCTTCACTAGCTTAGGTAGATCTTTTACTACTTGAGTGGAACTTATCTTGATAATGTTATAAAAATTCACATGACACAACCTTCTATGCCATAACCCGCTTTCATCTATTTGAGAAATTAAACAACTTTCACTGGCAACATTTAGGTGAAAAATATTACCTTTTGTCTATTTACTTGAGGCAATTACATTTCCAGAACTTCTATATATCCTGCATCTTCCATCTTTGAACTGAAGATCATATCCCTTGTCCACCATCTGTCCAACACAAAACAAGTTGTGCTTCAAGCCTTCAACATAAAGAACATCATTAGTGTTATTCTTACCACCAAGACAAATAGATCCTCTACCATGAATCACACATGCATTGTTGTCTCCAAATCTTACAACCCCACCATCATACTTCTCTAGACTTACAAATTTTCTTTTGTCACCAGTCATATGATGTGAGCATCTGCTGTCAATGACCCACTCATCCTTTTCTTCAATTCAGGTTGCAAGAGCTTTCTCAACTTTAGCAGATTCAGTAGCCATAGGACTATTTTCCTTGATAGCAATGAAAACCCAATCATCTTCATTTCCATTATCTTTATCAAACTCATCATCAGTCACACCTTCTTTAGCAAAGTAACATTTCTTTTGGAATCTAGATTTGTAAGGCTTAGATCTAGGAACTCTTTCAGGACACCTTGATGCAAAATGACCTATTTTACTGCAAGAAAAACATTTTATAGGAGGCTTTCCTTTATACTTACCTTGTCCTCTACCTTCTTTCTTCACAATTAGTCCTTCCAACTCTTCTACCTCTCTTTCTTCATCTTCAAGCTATTTCATTTCTTCCTCATACTTAAATGTATTTCTAGAACTCTCTCTCAGATCATATCTTTGCTTGTTTCTTTTGGATACAGTAGCCTTAAATGCAGCTTCAGTCTTAGGAACAGATTCACCAAATTTGCTCAACTCAAAGGCAACAAGTTTACCAATCAGTGTATCCCTTGTCACATTCATCAATGATCTGGTTTCTTCAATAGCATGAGCCTTTTCTTTATAGGAGGGAGGCAATGATCTGAGCACTTTAGCCACAATTTATTCCTCATCTAGAGTACCACCAACACATCTAATACCCATCACTAGTTCATTTACTCTTTGCATAAAAGAAGAAATGTTTTTATCTTCACCCATCTTCATATTTTCATACTTTCCTTTCAAACTCTGCAACTTAGCCATCTTCACATGTACATCTCCTTCATACAAAGTTTCCAGCTTCATCCACATCTCATGAGCTGTCTTCAAACCTAACATATTTGTCATTTCCAAATCTGTTAGAGCACTCAGCAAAGCTTCCATAGCCCTGACATTATTCTTAGCCTCTTTAATCTCATCAGTAGTGGAAGGACTATTTTTAGGAATAACATATTGATTCTTTGTAATTTTCTAGAAGGGTTCACCAATACACTTCAAATGACACTCCATCCTAGCTTTCCAAAATGAGTAATTTGTTCCATCAAATCTAGGACTATCCTTCTTGTATGATGCCATCTTGGATAAGCTCAAGCTTTTAAAATTCTTTAGAGGAACCTGCTTTGATACCAATTTTTGGAAAAAAAAGGCCAGGCAACTGAGAGGGGGGTGAATGAGTTGTCACAAATTATTTGAACTTTTCAAACTTTACTTAATTCAATCTTAGATCTGATGAATAAACAATAAACCATAAAAAATCAACACATCAGAAACATAGAGAACACCAATATTTTTTTATGTGGAAACCCTGTTAGGGGAAAAACCACAGTGGATGTTAGTCCACAAGATTATACCTATTAAAAGTATAATGAAAAATAATGGGAATGCACATGCATTTAGGAACACTGCCTAGAGCTCATTTCTCAAATACAAGAGGGATCACTGCCTAAGAAAGATTCAGATTAAAACCATCTGGATTGTGAACTGAGAAAATGGATTCTTCAAAATCCTAATTATAGTTTCAGTTAAGCACAAAAAACCTTCTTAACACTTTGCTCAATTTCTTCTCACTTTGCTCTGCAATCGAATGATTAGAACATTATTCACACATCTGCAATTTCTCTAGAATACATTCAATCTTATGCACACTCTAAATTCACTCAAACAACCACTCTTATATATTTGCATCATGGAATTACATCAACAACCTAGTCAGCCAGAAATATGAAACATATTTTCAATGTCAGCCCAAATTTATAAATAAATTTTCAATGTGGATCAAACACTATTGGATAATATCATGATGCAACCCAAAAAATATCCTCAAGCATGCCAAACATTCAAATTTTAATCTCCAAGGATCCACAACATGTTACAACCATCATGTTGGCCAAGAACATGAAAACCCAAACAAATTGAGAAAAAATATTCGACCATCAGCACACCGATCAACACAGACGTTCAACAAAGATAGAGTATGATCTAGAAACATCCATGAACACCAAGAAATAATAGAGAAACATCTGCAACAACTATAATTACCATATTTATACCAAATTTAATCAAGAACACTGACAGAGACCACATAAACACTGTCAGAACACAGATCTTCATAACTCAAAGAAATCTTCAAGCGAACCTCTAATACTTCTAGTAGATGAACTAGATACTCTAAAAAATAAACCCTTTGGTCCAGAAAAGTTGATCTTCAATGTACAAAACAAGTCACCTTCATGACCTTCACAATTCCACTGGGAACCTCCAATACTTTCTTTTACAATTTTCACAATATCCTCGACATATATAGCCTTCAACACATCAAATGCTAATAGTGTTGACATCAATGACAACCACATATTATAAACACAACTATAGCATCCAACATAAAGATCGAGGAGAGGCTTGAGGAATTGAAAAAGAGTGTTGGAAAGAGTGAGAGGAAAATGGTGAAGAGCAGTGAGAAGAAGGTTCTCTTGAAAGAGGATAGCAAAAAGAAGAATATAATAAATGAGAGTTGTAGTCCCAGTTGGAAAGTGGAAGAAGTAAGAGCAACCCCTATTGATGAAGAAGTTGCAACAATGATGTGCCATGAGGAAGGAATGACAATAGGAGAAGAAAAGATAGAGGTGAACAATGAAGAGATTGCATCAATAGAATATGAAGAGATTGAAGTGGAATGGAATACAAAGTTTGCTGTTGCAGCAAAGGAAGAAGATAAAAATATTGCAGCTAATGATGGTTTGGAAGATATCACAATGAAGGATGAAGTTGCAGCTATTGGAGTTGTTACAGCCAAAGAAGACAAGGTAAATTTGTTTTCCTTTGAAGATGATAATGTGGATATGTTGAATGTTGGTTTTGGAGAAGAATATGGAATGGTGTATACAAGTTTGGGTGAAGATGTTGCAGATTGGAATGAGGTATATGCAGATTTTAATGAGTTTGTGGATGCATGTTTGAGATTGTATATTGCAGATTTGGGTGAAGGTGTTGTGGATGTTGGTGAGGGATTCTGGTGGAGGTTGGGTTTGGGTGGACATGAGTCCACAAGGAAGAATAAGAAGCTAGAGAGAATTTAGTAGAGGAGGATGACATATGGTGGATTCAAAGCCATGAGACGAGTGAAGGGTGATGAGCGGAGCTGCGGAAGGAAGGTGACAAGTGTTTCAGCAAGGTGCTAGAAAAAGAAAAAGAAGAAATGACATTATGCACATATTCAAAGAAGGAGTTCGTTGTAGGTTACTTCTGGCCCGAAAGAGTGATTCTATCACTCAAATCCACCATTGTGAGCCTATGCTCACAATATTTCTACCTGGAGTGTCTGATGTAGGAGCACCCGAGTGCACATGTAATCAACATTGACAAAAATTTTTTTAGTCTTGTTTTCATTCAATTTTTTTGTTTTGGTTGTTTTGGGTAGTTGTTCTTTCTTCAGTTTTGAACTCCGGTGCATCTGAGGCAATTTCATCAAAACTAATGCTATCATGGGAGTACACATTCCACACAGTTATTGTGTGTGTGAAAATGTATCAATTATGAATGAATTCAAACACATATCAATAAGACATTAAATCAAGAAAAACTAAAAAAAGAAAATAGAATAAGCAAACTGTTACTGCAGCTTCCCCAAAATCATCTTCTCTCTCTCTAACTCCAGAGTTTTGTTGTTTCCAATGGCTCTTAGATCAGCAGATCAAGCTCAACAAAATGAACAGCTGAAGAACGAGATTTGAAAATGCACACTATGCTAAATGCAAGGCTATGCTAAGATGATAATATCATTTTGATGCTGAAAATGATGTGAATGCATAAATGTATATGTTTTTCGTGTATATGCGTGTATCCGTGTGTATGTGTAGGTAACCAAAGCTTGGATTTGTATCAGTATTTATAGAATTTCAGAAAGGATTCGATTGGATGACATGTTTTAACGGCCCAGATTAAGCTTGTTTGAATGGACGGTGGAAGATTTTCGAAAGTGGAGAGGGAGATAGAAGGTTTCCCTTTTCCTTCAATTTTCGTCATTGAGATTCGAAGGGAAATTTCCATTTCAAAGAATGAGTTTAGAATGAGTTAGAATTAAATAAAATAAATTTATTTAATTTGTAAGTGAAGATGGATATAGAAATTCACATAATTAAATAAATTATATTTAATTATGTTTTAAAAATGAATTTAGAGTGAGAGGAAAATATTAAATTAAATATTTAATAATTAATTTGATTATGGGATGAAGAGAATATTCCATTATTTGAATATTCAAATATTCAAACTTTAGAATGATATGATAATTAAAATAAATAATCATATTTATTTAATTTAATTAAGAGGAATGTGGGAAATGTCAATAATTAAATAAAATTATTTATTTAATTAAGGTAGAAGAATTAGAAAATGAACAATATAAATAAATAATTAAATTTATTTATATGTAGATGACTTTAGGAGAATTAATTAAATAATTCATATTTAATTAATTAACAAGCTTAATCATGACCATTTTTAGACATATACATTTTGCCCCTCTTTGAAGTGATGTGTGAAACGCATTGCTTCAAAGAAAAATAAGATTTTTCCCCTGATATGCTTTTGATGTTGATGCTGATGATGCCCCCTCGGGAGGTAAATCATGGATGAGGATATGGATTGCAAAAATTTTGCTAAACAATCGAGATTAGATAATGATATTATGCGGAGGAGAGAGTGATTTAGCTCCCGACAAATGATGGAAAGAATGTCCCATTATGAAAATAAAGTCAAAAGGCAGCAAATTTACCTTTGTTTGACAAATGAGTTCACAGAGTAGCGCTTCCGGTAAAAAAGGCAGAATTGATGATTTGATGATAGTAATGTGAAGATGATGATATATATTGCTTCCTTAGTCAATAGATAGGTAAATTGTCGTTTCATTATGCTGATATGGATAGAAATGATGGAAAATTTAATGCCTGAGTGATAATTTGTTTCCCCAAAATAGAAAACAAAGAGTAATTGTCTGACAACTTTGTTTCAAAAACAAAGAGTAGATTGAACTGATAACTTTGCTTCTCATGAATGAAAAACAAAGAGTAAATGTCGGATAAATGATTGATATGACTTCTGATAAATTTGCTTTCTGCGATAGAAAACAAATAGTAATTGATGGTAGAGCAGATTGATATGATATCCAGCTAGATAGATTTGTGTATTGGTTTGCCTGATAGGATTGATTGGGTGATATGGGTCTTTGATATGATGCACTGGTATGAGTCACTGATATGGGTCACTGATATAGTTCACTTGATATGGGTTACTGATATGGGTCACTTGATATGGATCGCTTGATATGGGTCGTGATTGCATGATGTGAGGCATTGATAGATAGAGAGATTTTGATTGACCTTTTCATAGTCGAGGTGTGTCGGGACCACGCAGAGATCTTGGGGCAGGAGGTACAAGAGGCAGTGGAATGCCACCACAGAGGCGTGATGATTTTTGATGATGTGATGTGCATTTATGAGATGATGGTGTGATATGCATTTATTTCTATGTGTTATGGATTTCGGTATGCATTTGAATGAGTTAATGACTAACATGTTATGCAGATGATTTGATATGATGTGTTTATGATGATGATGAAAAATGATTGATGATGTCATGTAGGTGGATGACTTATGATGTGATTATGAAAATGTATGTATGGAATGTTTATTTTTTTGGATTTTTCAATGCAGGTAAAAGATGAGAATATGATGAAAAATGAATGTTGTGTTCATGATATGCATTATGAATTTTGTATGATAAAATGATATGAGTAAATAGTGAGGAGATGTATGATAAAATGATATGTGATGAAAATATAATGATTTGTAATTAGAATGAACGGATAAATGAATAATAATGGATCTATAATGATAATGAAATGATAATGATATGAATGATAATGGAATGAAATGATAATGATATGATATGAAAATGAAAATAATGTAACTGATAATGATAATGAAATGATGAAATGATGATGACAATGAATGAAATGATGATAAAGAAAATGAATGAAATAATGAAATGACTATAATATGATAATGATAATGCAATGATGAGATGATAATGAAAATGGAAATGAATGAAATGCTGAAATGACTATAATATGATAATGATTATGCAATGATGAGATGATAATGAAAATGAATGAAATGATGATAATGATAATGGAAATGAATGAAATGATGAAATGATAATGAACCAAACGTCCGCATTGTCCTCCACAAATAGTCCAAAGAAACATGACAACCATTGGCCTTTCAAAACTCTTGATGCAAATCCAATATGCAGTTATATACAATGACCTAAAATGAAATGCAACTAAATGAAACCAACCATTTTGTTGAGCCTTTCTTGAATCATCATAGAGCATTTTAAAATGTTGGAAGTGTGTACAAGCATCAGAGGGGAAATTAGCACCAATGATGACCTGAGTACAACTTTCATGATTTTTGATATAGCAAGTGAACACAAGCATCTAGGTATAATTGAACCGAGATGACTTGAGCATTTCTTCCGTGAACAAAGACTAACCACCATTTGATGCAAATTTGGAACTGTCATCAATGATAAACTTTGGAAATCATGTCTCGCAACATACTTGCAACAGATGGATAATTAACCTCAATACAACAGACAAAGAAAAATCATCCTCTTTCCTTGCCACTCTAGTTCAGTACATCATCGAGTGTGCTCTAGAGAAATGATATCGAAAATTAAACAACCATTGTTCAAAAATGAAATACTATTATTCCAAACATTATTCAGATTATAGATCATCCAGATATGATTTATGATAAGGTACGCAGCTGAAAATTACTGTGATATGGATCAATGATTGGATGTTTTATCGATACGGTTTGATTTGGTTATTTTATTTTGCATGATTTGGCTTTGATGTTGTTGTGTCGTTGTTTCAGTAAATCTTGAAAGTTGATTGCCCCCAGTATGCCCATGTTTGCCCTTGGTATTTGCTAAAATGAATATGTACAAAAATCAAGCCATGTTAAGACGTTATCGTGCTAGGAAAATGATGATAACATGATGCTGGTATGGCCCTAAGATGATGGAAAAGAATGCATGAAAATGAAGGCTAAACAGTTAAGTGCAGAACATGAATTAATAGACGGAGAGCTACAAATAGCGTCTGTTTGCCAGATTTTCACTATTTGTTTTTATTGCATTTTTCTTGTCAATAGACTGCCTGTCGCCAGGTTTTCACCCTATGACTTCCTCCTTTTTCCTTTTTTTTTCTCCTTTTTTTTGTACTTTTTTTTAGGAATTTTTCTGATTTTTTTGTACTTTTTAGGACTTTTTTTGATTTTTTTGTACTTTTTTTGATTATTTTTTACTTTTTTCAAGACATTTTTCTGATTTTTTTTTCTATTTTTTCTTTAGACATAATACTTTTTCAAGTGCATGCTGTTGATAGGGTCATCAAACAGGTCCCCTTCTGCCTTCGATAACTTGTGGGCTCCTGAACCATAGACTTAGATAACCACGTAAGGACCTAGCCAATTGGGTTCAAACTTTCCTTTCTTCTCTCTGTCTTGGTTATTCTGTGGGTTTTCTTTCAGAACAAGGTCACCCACTTGAAATGTACCTGGCTTTACTTTGTGATTATAGCTGCGAGACATCATCTGTTGATATGCTTTTAAATGATCAGCTGCTCTTTGTCTCTTCTCATCTAGGAGTTCCAGTTCTTGGAGTCAGGAAACTCTGTATTCATCATCCGTTGTAAGACCTTTCAATGATACTCTGAGTGAGGGAATCTCAACTTCTAAAGGTAGTATGGCTTCTACTCCATAGACAAGAGAAAATGTTGTTGCTCCGGTTGGCGAGCAGATACTGGTTCGGTAGGCCCATAAGGCGGGATTGAGTTGAACGTTTCAATCCTTCCCTGAATCATTCACAGTCTTCTTCAAAAATTTTAATATTGTTTTTATTTGAGGCCTTTGCTTGGCTATTCCCTTGTGGATAGTAAGGTGTTGAATATCTATGCTGAAATTGAAATCTCTCACAAAGTTCATCAACATCCTAATTTTTGAACGGACGTCCATTATCTGTAATAATGGAGTTGGGAATGCCATACCGACAAATAATATAGTTGAGTATGAATGATGATATTTGTTTGCTGGTAACTTTAGTAAGAGGTACTGCCTAAATCCACTTGGTAAGTACTCTGTAGCTGTGAAGATGAACCTATGTCCGTTCGATGAAGAAGGATGAATCTTTCCCACTAGATCTAACCACCATTGAGAAAATGGCCAGGTTGGCGTGAATGGTTGAAGTTTCTGTGCAGGAGCATGAATGTGATTCCCATGAATCTGACATTTTGAGCATGTTTTCACAAAAGTGAATGATCCCCTCTCCATTGTAGGCCAGTAGTAACCCATTCTAATCAATTTCTTGGATAAGGTCAGCCCACTCGAATGAGTACCATAGATGCCACCATGAACTTCTTGTAAAGGTTTGTCAGATTCCTCACGTTCAAGACATCGAAGTAAAGTACCATTAAGACCATGGCGATAAAGAGTGTCAGCAATAAGAGTGTAGCGAGCGGATTGGCAGATAAAATTGCATTTTTGGTTACGAGATAAATCGGGTGGTAAGATATCGCCTTTGAGGTAGGCATAAATTTTTCCATACCAAGGTGAATCAGATCCTACCAAGTGGCAAATAATTTGGCTTTCGGGCGTGTCATAGGCAGGTGTAAATGATTGTTCCACCAGAAATTGATAGTGAGTCTAATTTTTTGGGAGTTGTAGCAATGATGCAATCGTAGCCATGGCATGAACTGCCTTGTTATCGAGCCTTGGAATTTGTGTGAATTTGATGTCCACAAAATATTTCTTGAAGTCATCAACCATCTTTTTATATGGTATTAGTTTGTCATCTTTGGTTTGATAATCCTCATTGATCTGATAAATGACTAGATGTGAGTCGCCATACACCTGTAATTCTGTAATTCTCCATTCCAGTGCTATTTTAAGTCCGATGATTAATGCTTCATATTCGGCTATGTAATTGGTGCATGGAAACATCAGCCTATATGATCGTGGAATGGTGTGTCCTTGAGGGGTGATGAAAATATGCCTACCCTCGATCCATGTTGAGTGAAAGAACCATAAAAATATAAGGACCATGGTTGTTTAGATTCTTTAGTAAAAACATTAGCATCTGGAAATTCAATGTGCAGGGGAAGGTCTGCTTGTAGTGGTGCTTCAGCTAATTGATCAGCGATAACTTCTCCTTTGATTGCCTTGCGATCAACGTAATGGATGCGAAACTCACTCAAAATCATTACCCACTTTGCTAACCTTCCTGTCAATGATGCTTTGCTTAACAAATACTTGAGTGGATCAATCTTTGAAACCAGATTGATTGTATGAGTTAACATGTAATGCCAAAATTTCTATGAAGCAAAGACTACTACCAGACAAGCATTCTCAATAGTAGTGTATTTGAGCTCATGACTTGTTACTGATGTAGTAGATTGCACGTTGTTTTCCTGTAGAGTCTTCTTGCGCTAGCAGTGCTCCTAGAGATGTCTCTGTTGCGGCAATGTATAAGATTAGGAGTTTGTCTGGATTTGGTGGTATGAGAACTGGTGGAGTCATTAAATACTATTTGATTTGTTGAAAATCCAATTCACATTTGTCATCCCACTTGAAAGGAACATTCTTATGTAGTAGATGTGTGAAAGGTAAACTTTTGTCAGCCAATTACGCAATGAACCTTCGTATAGATTGAAGTCATCCTTGCAATGATCTTAATTGACTGATGTTTTTTGGTGGAGGCATTTCCATAATTTCCTATAATTTAGTTGGATCCACTTCAATTCCTTTTTCTGAAACAATGTATCCCAAAAGTTTTCCAGATTTGACCCCAAAAACACATTTCTTGGGGTTGAGGCGAACTTTGAATTTCTATAATCTTGCAAATATTTTGGACAATATTTCAAGATGTCCTTCTCTGGTGTATGATTTTTCCAATATCTCATCTACATAATCTTCCATAAAGATATGCATCATGTCATGAAAAATTGTAGTCATGGCTCTTTGGTAAGTAGCCCCAGCATTCTTTAGACCAAAAGGCATGATGTTCCAACAATAAGTTCCCCATGGACATGTGAAAGTTGTTTTCTCTTGGTCTTCAGGTGCAATCTTGATTTGGTTGTAGCCAGAAAAACCATCCATTAATGAATACATGGCATGACCAACTGTCAGATCAACTATAGTGTTAATGTTTGGCAGTGGGAAGTCATCCTTAGGACATGCTTTATTAAGATCTCTGAAATCTGTGCATATTATCACAGTTTTATCTGGTTTGTATATAGGAACAATGTTGGAGATCCATTCTGCATAGTCGATTGGTCTTATGAAGCCCACATCAAGGAGTTTTCTCAGTTCTTCCTTAACCAATAATGCAACATGAGGGTGCATCTTTCTGAGTTTTTGTTTCACCGGCTTGGCCCCTGGTTTGATAGACAAATGATGCATGATAAGATCTGGATCAAGACCAGGCATATTAGCGTAAGACCACGCAAAATTGACTTGATTGGTTTTCAGGAATTCCATGAACTCTGGTATTTCTTTCTCTGGCATTGATGCAGCTAACTGTAAAATTCTTGGTTTGTCGGAAGTCTCAAGATTGATAGCATTTTTAGGCTCAATCAAAATAGGCAACCGCTCATGGTAATGCTCTGGGAGAGTGTCAAGATTCCCATCGTCTGGTACCTCAAAGAGGTTTTCACCATTCGATACACTCTTTATTTTATCTTTTGTTTGATCTAATACTGCCAGATTCTGGTTTTCACCATTAGATCTTTCTTTTTTGTTTTTACTTTTGCAGCTAGGAGACTTGACACTCTCCTGA
Organism: Sequoia sempervirens; assembly: GCA_007258455.2. Classification (NCBI taxonomy): domain Eukaryota; kingdom Viridiplantae; phylum Streptophyta; class Pinopsida; order Cupressales; family Cupressaceae; genus Sequoia; species Sequoia sempervirens. Next base: position 562,307,603 of record VDFB02047230.1, read on the forward strand.
TCAAAAACTCTATGTCGAAAATCACTGGTGGAACAATCATTTATATCATCTGCAGAAAGGAAGTTTACAATAGCTTCATCACTTGGAAACATAGGTATATCAATAGATTCAAATGAATCCCAATCAATGAGATTAGGATAAATCAAAGGTATTGGGTCATTAGGTTGCGTGAAATCAGCTATGGTTATGGTCATAACAAAGATGTTTGTAGGATCCGTGGTATGAGGTGGATCATTGATGATACTGTCCTCATGATAGTCTTGTTCATTTAGATCTGACTCAGTATCACTAGAATCATAGTCAATTTGTGGTTCAGATTCTTGCGGTTGGGATCCTAACCCTTCACCATTGATTATAGCAGAGGTATACTTGTGTATCGTATCAACCTCTTTATCCCTCCAAAACTCATCATTGTGAATGGTGTCCCATTCATATTCAACAGAGTCTGTGTCTGAGTTGTTATCCACAAAGTTCTGAACTGTTGCCAAATATGTTTGTCGTGAATCTGAGCCTTCTTGCAATGTGAAGACAGTGCCATGCAGTTGTTTGGATGTGCTTTCTTTGGAGTGAGTATCATAACCCAATCCAATTTTATCTTTTGCAGCAAGTCCATGGAGGTGAATAGGTTCAACTACTCCTTCCTTCCTTTTTCTGATAGGACCTTTATCATAGCCCATCTTCTACATGATTGAGTACCCTTTTCCATATTTGTTTGTGGGTAATTTGACATTAAAGAATGCTTCATCTTCATCTTTATAGAACCAGTTTAGAATTTTTGTATCCTCAGGATCTTCCATGGGGAATTTTTCTTTTATGAATTGTCCATGTGATCGAGGTGATGTAGGTAAATTGGCAAGACAAAGAGAGTATTCTCCAACTCCATGATCCTTGAATTTCATTTTTTTGTCAAAACTATTGGTCAATTGACTGATTTGTGTGTCAATCTTTAGAGAAGTCCTAGCATGAGCTTCTTGATTGTTAGGGACCAAAGTATCTTGACTGGCTTTTATGTTGGCACAAGTTTGAATATTGGAATTATCAGCTCGAATCGTGATTTCCTGTCCATCATAAGGAAACTTAAGACATTGATGATAGGTTGATGGGACGGATTGCATTTCCTGGTTCCAAGGATGACCCAACAAGATGTTGTATGCCAGGTCACGGTCCAATACTTGACAAAAAGTATTCTTTACAATAGGGCCCACTCTGATTGGTAGCATGATTTGACCCTTGGATGCTCTTTCTTCATCATCATAAGCTTTTATGGTAATCTTTATTCTGAAATCAATGGAGTCCTCAGAAAATCCTAAAGCCTTAACCAACTTCATGGTACAAATGTTCAAATCAGCACCTCCATCTATTAGAACTTGTCTGACACGAAACTTGTGAACCATGAATTCTAAGTACAATGATGAATTATGGGGATGAGTTATGGAAACGCCATCCTTTTCAGAGAATGAAAGGCAAGTGGGTGAGGAAAAGTGTCATACCATTGCTTGAAATTGGTTCACATCCAGGTCAGTGGATACATTAGTTTCAACAAGGGCTTTTTCAAGAATTTCCTTATGGGTTGGAGAAATCTTCAATAGTTCCAAGATAGAAATTTGAGCGGGGGTTTTCCGAAGTTGGTTGACCAAATCATATTGATGTTGAGGTTGAGGTTCAGTGGATTTTGAAGAGGCACCTTTTAAGACAACTTTAGCTTGCGCTCTTGTTGTTGCGTTGACTTCTCTATATTCCACCTTCTTGTTGACTTTAATGACATTTACCCGCTCATCGTCTGTGTAGAGATGATTGATTATATGATCATCATTGATATGATTCACATTTTTTTCAGAAGACTCACCTTTTTGATAGTTAGGTAAAGGATTGCGGAATGCTTGGTGGTCTGCGTTGGATTGTTGATGTGCTTGTATTGTAATGATGTCATTGTCGATTAAGTCTTGAATGGTATTCTTCAAGGCTTGGCAGTTATTTGTGCGATGACCTTTGCACCAATGATAATCACAATAGTATGCCTCATTCCATGATGGAGGCTTGACATTGGGTTCATAGTTTCATTGAGGCATCAATGTAATGACATTTTTGGCCATCAACTCTTTGAATGCGGATTCTAAAGATTGACCCAATGAAGTGAAAGTTCTTCTATTAGAGAATAATGAAAATCTTTGTGAATTTGTATTCAAGGTGTTCCGTAAGGAATTGTGATTGTTATTGGTTCCTCAGTAACCTTGGTTGTTGGAAGTCCCTTGATTGGGAGTAGGGCATTGATTTATATTGTTCCTCGGAGGAGGAGGATTATTTCCGTGATTTGCAATCAAGTTGACATTGATGTTGCGAATGTTTTGAGTACTGAGGACAAATGGCTTGGTCAAGGCATGATTCGCATCAACAAGACCATCATTCACCATATTTTTGTTGCGAGTCCATAATTTGGACTTGTCCTGATTATTGTGATGGTTGGATGAGCTAGGATTATCTTTATCATGTTTTATTATTCCTCTTTTGACCAAAGCATTTTCAATGGTTATGGCATCTTCAATCATTTTCTCAAAAGGAGGACAATGTAAGTTCAAATGATAACTCATTTATGAATATAAACTGTTAATGAAGGTAACCATCTTTTCCTTTTCAGGAATAGGACGTGGATATCTGGCGAACATTCTTCTCCATCTCCGAAGAAACGTAATGAAAGATTCACCAGGTTTTTGTGAAATTTTGCAAAGATCTATCATGGTGATCTGGTGTTGTATGTTGTAGGCATATTGTGATATGAATAGGTTGATTAATTCTTCAAATGTCCTGACGGGAGGTGTAATCTTAGATAGCCATTCCATAGAGTGAACTACAAGACTCCTAGGAAACAATCGCATCAAGTAAGTGTCTTTGTGAGTGAATTCCAATGTCATGTTTCAAAAGTCTAACATGATTGATTGGATCCGATTTCCCGTTATAGCGATCAAATTTTGGCATTTCACAATATTTGGGAAAAGGAATCATGTTAAGACTTTGATCGAAAGGATAAGGATAAATGTCCTCCAGAGTATATTTCTTTGTAGTTGTTCCCCCTTGTAACTCTTTAACTTGTCCTTGAAGTGCCTTGATTTGTTGAGTCAAAGCACTAAGATCAGATAGGGGTGTCTCTTCAGGTTTGTTTTTCAAATTTTCAGTATTAATGTCATGAGGCAATTTAGCCCCTTGTTCGGTTAGATAGCGAAAATGTTTTTCTTTATCTCGTTGCAAGATCTTTTCTATGGCTTTGTGAAATTTTGGATCTTGCTCAGACTCTCTAAGACATTCCTCATCTTGTTCTTCATCACTATCTATATGTGTTTGGTTCATGTCTTTGTATTGGTGGAACGGATTTTCTTCTCTGTTATCCGTATCTTTGTCAAAAAGTGGATTACGATTCATGATGTAAAGAGGATTGCTACTTTCACCCTCTTCTTGAATGTTTTGAATATGACCTTCTTGTTGGATTGTATCCTTCAATTTATTGTGTTGAGATCTTGTGGAGATAGGAATATGATTTTGAAGAGTTCTTCTAGACTTAGATCGCAGTTTTGACAAGTGCAAATGATGGGTGGTATCTTGATCTGATAAGATGTGAATCTTATGATATGATCAAGGATGCTCCTAATTTTTTATTATGGCTTCCAATGATGAAGGATGTCAGAATCCTGTTGGGGAAGTTGAACCAAAAATTAGAAAGTTGTTTTGAAAAAGTGCACTCTAAAAGATTTTGATCTTTGTTTTTGAAGAAAGATTTCAAAATCACTGAAGGATTTGATTGGGATGTGAAGGGTATTCTATAGAAGGTTGTGGTATGTTGTCAAATTCAAGAGTTTGGTTAAAATTATGCTGTTGAGATAGAGCTAATATTTGATAATAAGCTCGTGAATCCAAAGGTTCTATAGCATACTCATCAGTGAATCCCCTAACAAAGTCTTGGTATCTATGAAGAAATCCTCGGTAATGAAGCAACATGTGTCAACTTTTGTATAATTTTTTTCTTTTTTGCAATGTTCTCTTGTATCCTAATGGTTTCTTGGGTCTTTTGATCCTATTGAAAACTAATTTCTCGACAAACTTTGTTGATTTCCAATCTCTACGCATGGGAAAAGTATTGAGAACGTTATTGGATCAAAGATATGAATAACTTTTGAATGGTTTCAGTTGTTGTTCTTCATGTTCATTTTTGATGATCTTTTTATCTGAATTAATGTGATGGAAGACACAACAAACATTCTTGAAAAATAGTTGTTCTTAAAACCCTATACTAACACTAATTGTATGATCAAGAAAATGTTTTTCAACAAGTGTTTTCACAGGTTTTGCACATGAAAGACAATTCAAGCAGACTCACTCTTAATGCTCAAGTAGGTCATTCTAGTAATCAATAGCCCACATCTTAGAACTACATCGACTCACACAGTTGTGTCACCCCCGAAGGGGCGCCCGTGTTTTTGTCTTTTCCAGGCGCGTACTCAGAGTTACAGAAGTGGATACTAGATCCCCTGAGCAAACGGTCCTTGACAGTTATATGGTGAGTGTCTTGGGGGCAGATTCTTCCCTCCCCTTGCACTGTGATTATTAGAATGTTCAGAAACTGACTTCGGTTGGCCACTACACTAGGTTCATATTAAGGATTTCCGTTCGGTGCGGAAATAATAAACTCCCTCAGGAGACCTCCCAACCTTTAGAACAAAGGCTTTGGGGGTGGTTATCTTGCACACTATCGGTAAAAGAGGGATTCCCCAAATTCGCTTTAAATTTTATAGTGGGGCAGAATAGCCTGGCTTTGGCTTGAACCCACTTGAGTCGTTCCTCTTGGGTGAGTACTTTTTCCCACAAGAGCAGGCTCTCTAAAAGGTATTATAAAAACTTAAAATTGCATGAAATGAAATAGACGAGTTTGGCATTTTGATCACCCAGTTAAGGGGAGAGCATAGGCCTATCACCGTTTAAAGCAAATCAAACAAGAGTTCAATTTTAAACCCAAATGAACAATTTGCTATGCTAGGTGAAGATGTTGCTTCACAAAGACATGGAGTTCTTTTTAGCCTAAAATAGAAAATGAAGTGACTATCCTAGGATTGCTTGATTTTGAATTATGTGACTATCCTAGGATTGCTTCATTCTTTTAAAGTTCCTACTGGTCGCAGTCGCGTCGGATCCAGTCAAATCATATTTAAGTTATCGATTACAATTTGCTAAAACAGACATCAAGGGCGCTAAAATAGAGTTTATGGGCGCTGCAAGATCTGTCACAAGCACTGCATGATGGGTCATGGGCACTGCAAGAAGTGTCACGAGCGCTGCAGAATCTATCAGGGGTTCTGTAGGATGGATCACGGGCACTGCAAGATGTGTCACGGGTGCTGTAGAATCTATCAGGGGTGCTGCAGGATGGATCACGAGAGCTGCAAGATGGGTCACGGGCGCTGCAGGATATGTCACAGGCGCTGTAGGATATGTCACAAGCGCTGCAGGATATGTCACGGGCATTGCATGATGAGTCACAGGTGCTGCAGGATGGGTCACAGGCACTGAACTGGGTGTGAATTGTGTTGAAGCGTGTTTATTGCGCTAATACGTTGTTTTAGCCGTGACTTGTCGGAAAAACCTACAAAAAGATGTTAGAATTGGGGCAAGAGCCCCACGGTGGGTGCCAATTTATGTGTGTGAAAATGTATCAATTATGAATGAATTCAAACACATATCAATAAGACATTAAATCAAGAAAAACTAAAAAAAGAAAACAGAATAAGCAAACTGTTACTGCAGCTTCCCCAAAATCGTCTTATCTCTCTCTAACTCTAGTGTTTTTTTGTTTCCAATAGCTCTCAGATCAGCAGATCAAGCTTAACAAAATGAACAGCTAAAGAATGAGATTTGAAAATGCACACTATGCTAAATGCAAGGCTATGCTAAGATGATAATATCACTGTGATGCTGAAAATGATGTGAATGCATAAATGTATATGTTTGTCGTGTATGTGCGTGTATCCGTGTGTACGTGTAGGTAACCAAAGCTTGGATTTGTATCAATATTTATAGAGTTTTAGAAAGGATTCGATTGGCTGACATGTTTTAACGGCCTGGATTAAGCTTGTTCGAATGGACGGTGGAAGATTTTCGAAAGTGGAGAGGGAGATAGAAGGTTTCCCTTTTCCTTCAATTTTCGTCATTGAGATCCGAAGGGAAATTGCCATTTCAAAGAATGAGTTTAGAATGAGTTAGAATTAAATAAAATAAATTTATTTAATTTGTAAGTGAAGATGGATATAGAAACTTGCATAATTAAATAAATTATATTTAATTATGTTTTAGAAATGAATTTAGAGTGAGAGGAAAATATTAAATTAAATATTTAATAATTAATTTGATTATGGGATGAAGAGAATATTCCATTATTTGAATATTCAAATATTCAAACTTTAGAATGATATGATAATTAAAATAAATAATCATATTTATTTAATTTAATTAAGAGGAATGTGGGAAATGTCAATAATTAAATAAAATTATTTATTTAATTAAGGTAGAAGAATTAGAAAATGAACAATATAAATAAATAATTTAATTTATTTATATGTAGATGACTTTAGGAGAATTAATTAAATAATTATATTTAATTAATTAACAAGCTTAATCATGACCATTTTTAGACGTATACATTTTGCCCCTCTTTGAAGTGATGTGTGAAACGCATTGCTTCAAAGAAAAATAAGATTTTTCCCCTGATATGCTTTTGATGTTGATGCTGATGATGCCCCCTCGGGAGGTAAATCACGGATGAGGATATGGATTGCGAAAATTTTGCTAAACAATCGAGATTAGATAATGATATTCTATAGAGGAGAGAGTGATTTAGCTCCCGAAAAATGATGGAAAGAATGTCCCATTATGAAAATAAAGTCAAAAGGCAGTAAATTTACCTTTGTTTGACAAATGAGTTCATAGAGTAGCGCTTCCGGTAAAAAAGGTAGAATTGATGATTTGATGATAGTAATGTGAAGATGATGATATATATTGCTTCCTTAGTCAATAGATAGGTAAATTGTCATTTCATTATGCTGATATGGATAGAAATGATGGAAAATTTGGTGCCTGAGTGATAATTTTGTTTCCCCAAAATAGAAAACAAAGAGTAATTGTCTGACAACTTTGTTTCAAAAACAAAGAGTAGATTGAACTGATAACTTTGCTTCTCATGAATGAAAAACAAAGAGTAAATGTTAGATAAATGATTGATATGACTTCTGATAAATTTGCTTCCTGCGATAGAAAACAAATAGTAATTGATGGTAGAGCAGATTGATATGATATCTAGCTAGATAGATTTGTGTATTGGTTTGCTTGATAGGATTGATTGGGTGATATGGGTCTTTGATATGATGCACTGGTATGAGTCACTGATATGGGTCACTGATATAGTTCACTTGATATGGGTCACTGATATGGGTCACTTGATATGGGTCACTGATATGGGTCACTTGATATGGGTCGTGATTGCATGATGTGAGGCATTGATAGATAGAGAGATTTTGATTGACCTTTTCATAGTCGAGGTGTGTCGGGACCACGCAGAGATCTTGGGGCAGGAGGTACAAGAGGCAATGGAATGCCACCACAGAGGCGTGATGATTTTTGATGATGTGATGTGCATTTATGAGATGATGGTGTGATATGCATTTATTTCTGTGTTATGGATTTCGGTATGCATTTGAATGAGTTAATGACTAACATGTTATGCAGGATGATTTGATATGATGTGTTTATGATGATGATGAAAAATGATTGATGATGTCATGTAGGTGGATGACTTATGATGTGATTATGAAAATGTATGTATGGAATGTTTATTTTTTTGGATTTTTCAATGCAGGTAAAAGATGATAATATGATGAAAAATGAATGTTGTGTTCATGATATGCATTATGAATTTTGTATGATAAAATGATATGATTAAATAGTGAGGAGATGCATGATAAAATGATATGTGATGAAAATATAATGATTTGTAATTAGAATGAATGGATAAATGAATAATAATAGATCTATAATGATAATGATATGAATGATAATGGAATGAAATGATAATGATATGATATGAAAATGAAAATAATGTAACTGATAATGATAATGAAATGATGAAATGATGATGACAATGAATGAAATGATGATAATGAAAATGAATGAAATAATGAAATGACTATAATATGATAATGATAATGCAATGAGGAGATGATAATGAAAATGGAAATGAATGAAATGCTGAAATGACTATAATATGATAATGATTATGCAATAATGAGATGATAATGAAAATGAATGAAATGATGATAATGATAATGGAAATGAATGAAATGATGAAATGATAATGAACCAAACGTCCGCATTGTCCTCCACAAATAGTCCAAAGAAACATGACAACCATTGGCCTTTCAAAACTCTTGATGCAAATCCAATATGTAGTTATATACAATGACCTAAAATGAAATGCAACTAAATGAAACCAACCATTTTGTTGAGCCTTTCTTGAATCATCATAGAGCGTTTTAAAATGTTGGAAGTGTGTACAAACATCAGAGGGGAAATTAGCACCAATGATGACCTGAGTACAACTTTCATTATTTTTGATATAGGAAGTGAACACAAGCATCTAGGTATAATTGAACCGAGATGACCTAAGCATTTCTTGCATGAACAGACAAAGACTAACCACCATCTGATGCAAATTTGGAACTGTCATCAATGATAAACTTTGGAAATCATGTCTCGTGACATACTTGCAACAGATGGATAATTAACCTCAATACAACAGACAAAGAAAAATCATCCTCTTTCCTTGCCCCTCTAGTTCAGTACATCATCGAGTGTGCTCCACAAAAATGATATCAAAAATTAAACAACCATTGTTCAAAAATGAAATACTATTATTCCAAACATTATTCAGATTATAGATCATCCAGATATGAGTCATGATAAGGTACGCAACTGAAAATTACTGTGATATGGATCAATGATTGGATGTTTTATCAATACAGTTTGATTTGGTTGTTTTATTTTGCGTGATTTGTCTTTGATGTTGCTGTCTCGTTGTTTCAGTAAATCTTGAAAATTGATTTCCCCCAGTATGCCCATGTTTGCCCTTGGTATTTTCTAAAATGAATATGTACAAAAATCAAGCCATGTTAAGACGTTATCGTGCTAGGAAAATGATGATAGCATGATGCTGGTATGGCCCTAAGATGATGGAAAATAATGCATGAAAATGAAGGCTGAACAGTTAAGTGCAGAACATGAATTAATAGATGGAGAGCTACAAATAGCGTATGTTTGCCAAATTTTCACTATTTGTTTTTATTGCATTTTTCTTGTCAATAGACTGCCTGTCGCCAGGTTTTCACCCTATGACTTCCTCCTTTTTCTTTTTTTTTCTTTCTTTTTTTTTTATTACTTTTTAAGGTTTTCTAATTTTTTTGTACTTTTTCTGATTTTTTTAACTTTTTTCAGGACTTTTTCTGATTTTTTTTTTGTATTTTTTCTTTAGACATAAAACTTTTTCAAGTGCATGCTATTGATAGGTTCGTCAAATAGGTCCCCTTCTAGCGTCGATAACTTGTAGGCTCCTGAACCATAGACTGTGATAACCATGTAAGGACCTAGCCAATTGGGTTCAGACTTTCCTTTCTTCTCTCTGTCTTGCTGATTGTGTGGGTTTTCTTTCAGAACAAGGTCACCCACTTGAAAGGTACGTGGCTATACTTTGTGATTATAGCTGCGAGACATCATTTGTTGATATGCTTTTAAATGATCAGCTGCTCTTTGTCTCTTCTCATCTAGGAGTTCCAGTTCTTGGAGTCGGGAAACTCTGTATTCATCATCCGTTGTAAGACCTTTCAATGATACTCTGAGTGAGGGAATCTCAACTTCTAAAGGTAGTATGGCATCTACTCCATAGACAAGAGGAAATGGCGTTGCTCTGGTTGGCGTGCAGATACTAGTTCGGTAGGCCCATAAGGCGGGATTGAGTTGAATGTGTCAATCCTTCCCTGAATCATTCACAGTCTTCTTCAAATTTTTTAATATTGTTTTATATGAGGCCTCTACTTGGCCATTCCCTTGTGGATAGTAAGGTGTTGAATATCTATGCTAAATGTGAACTCTCTCACAAAGTTCATCAACATCTTGATTATTGAATGAACGTCCATTATCTTTAATAATGGAGTTGGGAATGCCATACCGACAAATAATATAGTTGAGTATGAATGATGATATTTGTTTGCTGGTAACTTTAGTAAGAGGTACTGCCTCAATCCACTTGGTAAGTACTTTGTAGCTGTGATGATGAACTTATGTCCGTTCGATGAAGAAGGATGAATCTTGCCCACTAGATCTAACCCCCATTGAGAAAATGGCCAGGTTGGCATGAATGGTTGAAGTTTCTGTGCATGAGCATGAATGTGATTCCCATGAATCTGACATTTTGAGCATGTTTTCACAAAAGTGAATGATTCCCTCTCCATTGTAGGCCAGTAGTAACCCATTCTACTCAATTTCCTTGATAAGGTCAGCCCACTCGAATGAGTACCACAGATGCCACCATGAACTTCTTGTAAAGCTTTGTCAGATTCCTCACGTTCAAGACATCAAAGTAAAGTACCATCAAGACCATGGTGATAAAGAGTGTCAGCAATAAGAGTGTAGCGAGCGGATTGGTGGATAAAATTGCGTTTTTGGCTAAGAGATAAATCGGGTGGTAAGATATCACCTTTGAGGTAGGCATAAATTTTTTCGTACCAAGGTGAATCAGATCCTACCAAGTGGCAAATAATTTGTCTTTCGGGCGTGTTATAGGTAGGTGTAAATGATTGTTCTAATAGAAATTGATAGCGAGTCTGATTTTTTGGGAGTTGTAGTAATGATGCAATCGTAGCCATGGCATCAGCTGCCTTGTTATCGAGCCTTGGAATTTGTGTGAATTTGATGTCCACAAAATATTTCTTGAAGTCATCAACCATCTTTTTATATGGTATTAGTTTGTCATCTTTGGTTTGATAATCCTCATTGATCTGATAAATGACCAGCTGTGAGTCGCCATACACCTGTAATTCTGTAATTCTCCATTCCAGTGCTATTTTAAGTCCGGTGATTAATGCTTCATATTCGGCTATGTTATTTGTGCATGGAAACATCAGCCTATATGATCGTGGAATGGTGTGTCCTTGAGGGGTGATGAAAAGTATGCCTGCCCCTGATCCATGTTGAGTGAAAGAACCATCAAAATATAAGGACCATGGTTGTTTAGATTCTGCAATAAAAACATCAGCATTTGGAAATTCAATGTGCAAGGGATGGTCTGCTTGTAGTTGTGCTTCAACTAATTGATCAGTGATAACTTGTCCTTTGATTGCCTTGCGATCAACGTAATGGATGTCAAACTCACTCAGAATCATTACCCACTTTGCTAACCTTCCTGTCAATGATGCTTTGTTTAACAAATACTTGAGTGGATCAATCTTTGAAACCAGATTGATTGTATGAGTTATCATGTAATGCTGAAATTTCTGTGAAGAAAAGACTACTGCCAAACAAGCCTTCTTGATAGAAGTGTAGTTGAGCTCATGACTTGTTAGTGTTCTACTAATGTAGTAGATTGCATGTTCTTTTCCTGTAGAGTCTTCTTGCACTAGCAGTGCTCCTAGAGATGTCTCTATTGTGACAATGTATAAGATTAGGGGTTTGTCTAGATTTGGTGGTATGAGAACTAGTGGAGTCATTAAATACTATTTGATTTGTTGAAAAAATAATTCACATTTGTCATCCCACTTGAAAGGAACATTCTTATGCAGTAGATGTGTGAAAGGTAAACTTCTATCGGCTAATTGTGCAATGAACCTTCGTATAGATTGAAGTCGTCCTTGCAATGATCTTAATTGACTGATGTTCTTTGGTGGAGGCATTTCCATAATTTCCTGTACTTTAGCTAGATCCACTTCAATGCCTTTTTCTAAAACAATGTATCCCAAAAGTTTTCCAAATTTGACCCCAAAAACATATTTCTTGGGGTTGAGGCGAACTTTGAATTTCTCTAATCTTGCAAATATTTTGGACAATATTTCAAGATGTCCTTCTCTGGTGTATGATTTTTCCAATATGTCATCTACATAATCTTCCATGAAGATATGCATCATGTCATGAAAATTTTTAGTCATGGCTCTTTGGTAAGTAGCCCCAGCATTCTTTAGACCAAAAGGCATGACTTTCCAACAATAAGTTCCCCATGGACATGTTGGAGCAATTTTCTCCTGGTATTCAGGTGCAATCTTGATTTGGTTGTAGCCATAAAAACCATCCATTAATGAATACATGGCATGGCCAGTTGTCAGATCAACTATAGTGTCGATGTTTGGCAGTGGGAAGTCATCCTTAGGACATGCTTTATTAAGATCTATGAAATCTGTGCATATTCTCACAGTTTTATCTAGTTTGGATACAGGAACAATGTTTGAGATCCATTCTACATAGTCGATTGGTCTTTTGAAGCCCACATCAAGGATTTTTCTCAGTTCTTCCTTAACTAATAATGGAACATGAGGGTGCATCTTTATGAGTTTTTTTTTCACCGGCTTGGCCCCTGGTTTGATAGACAAATGATGCATGATAAGATCTAGATCAAGACCAGGCATATCAGCGTAAGACCACGCAAAATTGACTTGATTGGTTTTCAGGAATTCCATGAACTCTGGTATTTCTTTCTCTGTCATTGATGTAGCTAACTATAAAATTCTTGGTTTGTCGGAAGTCTCAAGATTGACAACATTTGTAGGCTCAATCAAAATAGGCGATCGCTCATGGTAATGCTCCAGGAGAGTGTCAAGATTCCCATCGTCCTGTGCCTCAAAGAGGTTTTCACCATTCGATACACTCTTTATTTTATCTTTTGTTTGATCTAATACTGCTAGATTCTAGTTTTCACCATTAGATCTTTCTTTTTTGTTTTTACTTTTGCAGCTAGGAGACTTGACACTCTCCTGATCAAAAACTCTATGTCAAAAATCGCTGGTGGAACAATCATTTATATCATCTGTGGAAAGGAAGTTTACAATAGCTTCATCACTTGGAAACATAGGTATATCAATAGGTTCAGATGAATCCCAATCAAGGAGATTAGGATAAATCAAAGGTATTGGGTCATTAGGTTTCATGAAATCAGCCATGGTTATGGTCATAACAGAGTTGTTTGTAGGATCTGTGGTATGAGGTGGATCAATGATGATACTATCCTCATGATAGTCTTGTTCGTTTAGATCTGACTCAGTATCACTAGAATCATAGTCAATTTGTGGTTCAGATTCTTGCGGTTAGGACCCTGACCCTTCATCGTTGATTAGAGTAGAGGTATACTTGTGTATCGTATCAACCTCTTTATCCCTCCAAAACTCATTATTGTAAATGGTGTCCCATTCATATTCAGCAGAGTTTGTGTCTGAGTTGTTATCCACAAAGTTCTGAACTGTTGCCAAATATGTTTGTCGTGAATCTGAGCCTTCTTGCAATGTGAAGACAGTGCCATGCAGTTGTTTGGATGTGCTTTCTTTGGAGTGAGTATCATAACCCAATCCAATTTTCTCTTTTGTGGCAAGTCCATGGAGGTGAATAGGTTCAACTACTCCTTCCTTCCTTTTTCCGATATGACCTTTATCATAGCCCATCTTCTGCATGATTGAGTACCCTTTTCTATATTTGTCTGTGGGTAATTTGACATTAAAGACTGCTTCATCTTCATATTTATAAAGCCAGTTAAGAATTTCTGTATCCTCAGGATCTTCCATGGGGAATTTTTCTTTTATGAATTGTCCATTAAACTTTGTGATTGGCTCTGTTGGTGGTTGCTTTGATGTTGATGCTGTTGATATTTGAAGTTCTATGATAGATGGTTGTCCATGTGATCGAGGTGATGTAGGTAAATTGGCAAGACAAAGAGAGTAATCTCCAACTCCATGATCCTTGAATTTCATTTTTTTGTCAAAACTATTGGTCAATTGACTGATTTGTGTGTCAATCTTTAGAGAAGTCCTAGCATGAGCTTCTCGATTGTTAGGGACCAAAGTATCTTGACTGGCTTTTATGTTGGCAAAAGTTTGAATATTAGAATTATCAGCTGGTATCATGATTTCCTGTCCATCATAAGGAAATTTAAGACATTGATGATAGGTTGATGGGACGGCTTGCATTTTGTGGATCCAAGGATGACCCAACAAGATGTTGTATGCCAGGTCACTGTCCAATACTTGACAAAAAGTATTCTTGACAACAGGGCCCACTCTGATTGGTAGCATGATTAGACCCTTGGATGCTCTTTCTTCATCATCATAAGCTTTTATGGTAATCTTTCTTTTGAAATCAATGGAGTCCTCAAAAAATCCTAAAGCCTTAACCAACTTCATGGTACAAATGTTCAAACCAGCACCTCCATTTATTAGAACTCGTCTGATACAGAAATTGTGAACCATGACTTCTAAGTACAATGATGAATTATGGGGATGAGTTATGGAAACACCATCCTTTTCAGAGAATGAAAGGCAAGTGGGTGAGGACAAGTGTCCTACCGTGGCTTGAAATTGGTTCACATCCAGGTCAGTGGATACATTAGTTTCAACGAGGGATTTTCTGAGAATTTCCTTATGGGCTGGAGAAATCTTCAATAGTTCCAAGATAGAAATTTGAGCGGGGGTTTTCTGAAGTTGGTTGACCAAATCATATTGATGTTGAGGTTGAGGTTCAGTGGATTTTGAAGAGGCGCCTTTTAAGACAACTTTAGCTTGTGTTCTTGTTGTTGCGTTGACTTCTCTATATTCCACCTTCTTATTGACTTTAATGACATTTACCCACTCGTCGTCTGTGTAGAGATGATTGATTATATGATCATCATTGATATGATTCACATTTTTTTTAGAAGACTCACCTTTTTGATAGTTAGGCAAAGGATTGCGGAATGCTTGGTGGTCTATGTTGGATTGTTGATGTCCTTCTATTGTAATGATGTCATTGTCGATTAAGTCTTGAATGGTATTCTTCAAGGCTTGGTAGTTATTTGTGCGATGACCTTTGCACCAATGATAATCACAATAGTATGCCTCATTCCATGATGGAGACTTTACACTGGGTTCATAGTTTCGTTGAGGCGGCAAAGTAATGACATTTTTGGCCATCAACTCTTTGAATGCAGATTCTAAAGATTGACCCAATGAAGTGAAAGTTCTTCTATTAGAGGAGAATGAAAATCTTTGTGAATTTGTATTCAAGGTGTTCCGTAAGGAATTGTGATTGTTATTGGTTCCTCGGTAACCTTGGTTGTTGGAAGTCCCTTGATTGGGAGTAGAGTGTTGATTTATATTGTTCCTCAGAGGAGGATTATTTTCGTGATTTGCAAACGAGTTGACATTGTTGTTGCGAATGTTTGGAGTACTGAGGACAAATGGCTTGGTCGAGGCATGATTCGCATCAACAACAACATCATTCACCATATTTTTGTTGCGAGTCCAAAATTTGGACTTGTCCTGATTATTGTGATGGTTGGATGAGCTAGGATTGTCTTTATCATGCTTTATTATTCCTCTTTTGACCAAAGCATTTTCAATGGTTATGGCATCTTCAATCATTTTCTCAATAGAAGGAGGACAATGTAAGTTCAAATGATAGCTCATTTCTGAATTTAAACTATTAATGAAGGTAACCATCTTTTCCTTTTCAGGAACAAGACATGGATATCTGGCGAACATTCTTCTCCATCTCTGAAGAAACGTAATGAAAGATTCACCAGGTTTTTGTGCAATTTTGCAAAGATCTATCATGGTGATATGGTGTTGTATGTTGTAGGCATATTGTGATATGAATAGGTTGATTAATTCTTGAAATGTTCTGACGGGAGGTGTAATCTTAGATAGCCATTCCATAGAGTGAACTCCAAGACTCCTAGGAAACAATCGCATCAAGTAAGTGTCTTCATGAGCGAATTCCAATGTCATGTTTTAGAAGTCTCTAACATGATCGATTGGATCCGAAAACCTGTGAAAACACTTGTTGAAAGACATTTTATAGGAGATATGTTTGCATTCTCTTTACACTCTCAAGTCGTGGAAGGAAAATCAAGCTTTTACTATTATTACCCATGAATATCAAAAGGAAATGATTGGAATGGATTAGAAGCTTGAATATTTCAGAAACAAATTATAGAGTTGTTTCCAAGCATGAATTTTTTAACAAAATACTTGACGCGGATATAAGCATATTTTATTCTATTCCATTGTGGAGGTTGATTTTTACTTCAGGCCGATTACCTATGAATGGGCATCTATATTAATGATGATTCAATTTCATTTATATAGCCTTTGGCTAGGCTATAAAAAAGTTTGAAATTGATTTATAATGTGAAGGGATGTGCGGTCTCTTTCTTATGGATGAAAGTGAATTAACCACACAGAGGGTATATTTTGAGTTCAATTTTAAATAAACTTTGATATTTAAAATTTAAAAGCTGAGTGCAATCCATTGTGAGTAGTCACGTCACATTACAGATTCATGTTTGTTTTTTGTCCATTTAGTTTCCCTATGAAAAATATATAAAAGGAATGAATTGGAGATGTGGGAGTTTGGCAAAAAATAGAGAGGGGTCACGCCTCATAGAGAGGAAGCAAAAAATACTAAATTGGTGAAAGGGGTTGCGTAGAAATTTTGGTAGAAGAAAAGTAACCAAAGAGGGGTGGCATAAAATATTTTGGAGATACAAATTTCAAATTGAACAGGGGAAAAAGTGAACAAGGGGCAACATAGGAGAATAGAGAGAAGCATGCTTTAAAACTAGAAGAAGCTACGTTGAGATAAAGGTTTTCAAATAACTACCTTAAATACTATGATTTTAGAAGGCCGCACATCATCAAGTGATGAGAGACTAGGAAGAGGTGAATGTAGGTTGCATTGATTTGGTGAAGGTATGAAGCTGTGAAAGAATAGATAGCAGGGCATGAGAGGTTGTTGTATGTCAAGGAGATCTTTTTTTTTGTAATACAGTTGTATTGAAGCTGAGTTGAATTAATAAGATTTAAGTTTTTCTTGCAATCTTGTATATTTGATTGTTGAGTTTTGGCAGAGTTTTTCCAGTGGAAATTGTCTTGTGTTTTGAGTTAGTTTGCAGAGGGGAGAGCCTCTACATCAATTTCCTTTAATTATTATATAATAAAAGGATTTTATCTTAATTAAGCATTTATAAGGGTGTCATTTGATTTAGATATGCAATACTATAAAATCAAAATCATATTAGTAAATTAATTTCTTCATGATAATATAATTGAAATTAAATCAAATTTATCTAGAGAAAATTTGATAATTCATTAACTATGGAGTTGTGCATTGAATTAGTCATCCTGACAATAAGCCCCAGCTTCATCATGGGACCACACACTATATTCAACAACATGCAATGAAAAAAGATGAAGGAAATGCTAGGTTTGGCCGCTATAGGTTTTCTCGACCAAACTGGAAACCCTACCACACCAGGCATCTTGTGTGTGGTAAGCAACCACCATTTGATCTTTATGAAAATGATCGAGGCATCTTGCGGAAATTAGAGGACTCAAAGAATGGTAAGCAGCCTGAGAAAAATACTACATATCTCGATACCCTGTATGAAAAGTCCTGAGAAAAAATTAGATCATTTGCAGGACATCATATTAATGGCGCTTCCTTCAATCCAAAGATTTCCCAAAACCCTCATCTTTTGCATAAAGAAAATGATTATCATATGAAGCATAGGGAATAGGGCCAAGGATGAAGAAACACACTTAATTGTCCTACTCCAAATAATGGGCCAAAACCAATTCATGAAAATATTAGGGCACAAGAACAACCTTTTTGTAGGGTTCATGAATATGGTGTTAATAACAAAAGACAACATGAAAAAGTATCATAGGAGCAAAGGGATAAAAATGGTAGCAAGCCACAATTTTAAGGGAAAAAACTAGCAAAAAAGAAAAAAAATGAATAAAAAGGGTTCCAAGAAAAACCATTCAACGAAGCAATGGAAGCCCAAGCTATTTGCACAAAAAGAAGCCATGATTAGTCATGGCACACAAGAAATCAAAATATTTCTGCGCGGAGAGGAGGATACTGTTACTCAAATATCTTTTTTGAGAGGATATGCTTCAAACCCAGATTCAAGATCTTCAAGATAAGATAATAGTCTGTAAGTTTTGGAATCTTACCCTTCCTTTGTGTGAACTAAAAGACTTAATATATGAGGATTGGGAAGGTGTAGAGCAGGTTTTTTATTTGGATTATGTACAAGGTATTTTTATTGTCATCTTTGATAGTAAAAAGAATAGGAATTCTGTGTTTAGAATTAAATCACGGTCTTACAAAGGGGCGGGCTTGAGCATGCAACCCTGGCTCCCAAATTTGAAACCTGACTTTGCATCTTTCAAGTTTGTGCCTTTCTGGTTTCAAATTCCCTCACTACCTTTAGAATATAGAGAGTTGAAGCTAATTGAAATAATAACAAATCAATTGGGAATTTTTCTCATGCACGATAAGGAGTTTTTCAAAGATCCTTCAAAGCCTATTAGGACATGTGTTCTAATGGATGCAGATAAAAAATTCCCCCAACAAATTTTTCTTTCCTCTGTGTTTGGTAAATGGTATCAAAGAATTGTGTTTGAATCGGTTGAATCAGTTTGTGCTAATTGTCACATAGAAAGGCACCTGGAAGATCAATGTCCATTGGTAAACTCCTCTTCTCAAAATGCTCATCTAACGAATGCCAAAAGAAGAGAGGATGAGGATTACACAAATGGAAAAATAGGTAGTCATGAAAAGAGACCTAAACATTCTAATCAGTCTGTCTCCCCTCAGTCTGTTCATTCTCCCCATAAAAGAAAAATATTAGAGGATGGCTATGAAAGGAAAGAAGTTATAATTTCTTCAGTTCCTAAGAGGGCTGCTACAATAGTCAATATATCAATTACAAAGCACATGTGGAACTTAATGAAAGTCTTTTCATCTCTCTTTGAATTTATATTCCCCTCAGGAAAAAATATTATCTAAATATCAAGCCTCTGAGGTTGCTATGAAACTTATGTTTTAGGGCACAAAAGAATACTTTTCTTCATGGTCAGTTAAGGATGCAGTTGATATGGAATTTATTTCTCCCACTCAAGAGGAAAATCATCTTCAACTAATTCCTCTCATCCTTCAGATATGGAACTACAACTCCTAGCTGATAAGTTATTATTTTCAGTTGGCTCTGATCTATTCGACGAAATAATAGTCAATGAGGGACTTTGGGGGAAATACTTTGGAAAGATCCTTGTATCTAATCCAATGTCCTTTACACAACAAAAATCTATTCAATTAGATTTTGTTGAATCTAGTGACAAAGTAATTGATATTCAGCCTATTAAGGAAAACTCTCAAGATTTAACATTATTGAAGTTAGATGAAATTCAGTTGCCAATGTTGTCACAGACTCCTTTAAACTCATAGTTGAAAAAAACCCCTAGGAAGAGAGGCAGAAAATAAAATTTCACCAAAATGCAAGAACAACTTGAATCAGGGAAGCAAAGACAATTCAAGAATCCCTATCAAATAAGCATCCGAGGAGAGCATGTTTCTCTCCTCGGGACCAATGAATATTTCATCTTGCAATGTCAAGGGCATTAATGCCCTTGACAAGTGTGCTCGTATCAAGCATTTGATAGATGCTTGTGGAGCTGATATATTCTTACTTCAAGAAACAAAAACTACTCAAGAGTTGTATGTATCTACAATTGCTAAATGGAAAAATTGGGGTTCATCTCATTCACCTGCTCAAGGAGCCTCGGGAGGGTTAATAACTCTATGGAACCATAAGTTAGTCCAAGTTAAACCTCATAAAAATCAACCATCTTGGAAATTAGTGGAAGTAACCAAATTTGATCTTCATTTTTTTCTCATAAATGTGTATGGTCCTACCTCTACTACAAACAAGAAGAATTTATGGGATGAAATATCTTCAATTATGGATGCAATTCACAATGATAAAATCATTATTGCAGGGGATTTTAATGCAATCATATCTCTGGAAGAAAAATGTGGTGGTATAAGTCCTCCACCTAGGGTTATGGCTGATTTTAGCCAATTCATTCTAGCTAATGCTTTGAGAGATATTCATCCTGAATCTGGAAAATTTACTTGGACTAATAGAAGAAAGGGTTTTTTGCAAATAACAGAGAGACTAGATAGATTTCTGGTTTCTTCCAATTGGTTTATTTCTTCACACAAGCTATCTTATGCTATTTTTCCATACCCCGAGTCTAATCATTATGCAATTTCTCTATCTATATCAGGCATATCTAGTTCAAAGATTAAGTCTTCTTTCAAATTTGAAAGCATGTGGTTTAGGGACCCTCAATTTATAGTTCTTTTAAAGCAATGGTGGGAGAATGCACCCTATGAGGAGGGATCTAAAATGTTTCAATTTTACAAAAAAATGGTACATATAAAACATCAAATCAGGTCTTGCAATAAACATATTTTTCAGCAGAAAGATTTAGTATTTAAAGTGTTATCAGAAATTCATGAAAAAATAATAAAAAATAGATTAGATGCTGATTTATATGAAAAAAATAGATCTCTTTAGGAAGAATGGGTGGAATTATGTGCAAGGGAAGAGTCTTATTGGAGACAAAAATCTAGAGAATTGTGGTTACGCAATGGAGATCGAAATACAAAGTTTTTCCACACTTCTGCTTATATTAAGAAAGCTGCTAATATAATTCATTCCATTCAAGAGATTTCCATGGGTAATTGGCTATCAATGGAAGAATATATTAATAAGGAAGGCATTAAATTCTTTTCAAATCTCCTCTTAGCTCCACAGAACTCCAATGTTAATATGACAAACGATCAAAATGATATTCTAGATAAAGTTCCAAATCTGATTTCTAGGGAAGACAATGCTTATTTAATGAGGCCTTTTACTTTAAAGGAGTTAAAGGACGTGGTCTTCTCATTACCACCTGAAAAAGCTCTAGGCCATGATGGTTATATAGCTTTATTTTTTCATAAATGTTGGGATTTTATATGCTTTGAATTACTATGGGCATTGGAAGAATCTAGAAGAATGTGATTTATGCTAAAGCAGTTTAATGTTACCAACATAGTTATTCTTCCCAAAGTCAAGGAGCCTAAAACTTTTGCAGAGTTTAGGCCCATCTCACTATGTAATACTGTTTATAAATTTTTTACGAAAGCAATCTACCTGAGACTTCAATCATTTATCCCCAAAATTGTTTCTCATGAACAAGGAGGCTTTTTCCCTGAAAGAGAAACATAGGAGGGGGCAATAATAGCACATGAGGTCCTACATTCGATATCCACCTCAAGTCTTCCAACATTTATTGTTAAATTAGATATGATGAAGGCTTATGATAAAGTAAATTGGGAGTTCTTGAATTTGGTCTTATTAAAATTTGGTTTTTCTTCTCAATGGAGGAGATGGGTGAGGTCATGTCTTTCTGGGGCCAAATTCTCAGTAATAATAAATGGAAGTCTAGTGGGATTTTTTAGCTCTTCCCAAGGAGTTCGACAGGGTGATCCTCTTTCCCCATTCTTATTCATAATTATGGCAGAGGCTTTAAGCAGATACATTACACTCAGACATAATCAAAATCAATGGCAAGGTATTCAAATTCCTAATACTCCAATTTTAGTAACCCACAATCTCTTTGCGGATGATACCTTATTATTTAATAAATCTTCAGTAAAGGAAGTGCATTAGGTAAAGGAAGTAATAGATAAATATTCAAAAGCTTTTGGTTAGCAGATAAATGAGGCCAAATCCAAAGTTTACATTTTTAACACATCTAATGAGTTGAAAAATAAAAAAATTTGAATATTAGGCTTTCAAGAGGCTGAATTTCCTTCTTCATATCTAGGTATTCCTTTTTTAAAAGGTTCAAATGAAGCTTCCTACTGGGATAAAATCATAGATAGATTAAAATCAAGAATCCTCACTTGGAAAGCTCGATGGTTATCCTTAGCAGGCATAATACTTTTGATAAAATTAGTCCTATCATCTATCCCTAATTATTTTTTATCAGTTCTTAAAGCCCCTGCATCTGTTATCTTCAAAATATAAAAGATAATAAGAACCTTCTTATGGAAAGGCAATATTGATGAAAAGAAAAAGATTCCATTAGTATCTGTAGAAGGATTGGAAAAAGGTAAAAAACAAGGTGGGGCAGAGGTTCATAATCTTATTTGGCGTAATAAAGCTTTTGGGGCAAAGCTAGCATGGAAGATGTATGATTTCCCAGAGGCGAAATAGGTGAAAATATTACAAGCAAAATATTTGGATAATAACAATCCAATCAGAATCTTTACAGTGGATGATCCTCCAAAGGGCTCAATAATTTGGAATTTTATTATAAACAGTAGACAACTTATAATTGAGCATTCTTCTTGGGAAATTAATGATGGGAGAAGTGTCAAATTTTGGAAAGATTCATGGCTAGGTAAGCCTCCTTTGTCCTTTAACTAGGAATTGTAGGAAACAAAAGTAATTTTGTCCCAAGCCTTGGGGGAAAATTTGTTAGATTATGTACAGTCTTCAAATCCTATATCAGGAAGGGTATTTTGGAAGGAACCTCCAAATTCACTATTGAATAGTCATCAAATAGAACTATTTAATAATGCAGTGAAGGGGATAACAATTTACTTATCTCCAAAACCTGATAGAATAATATGGTCAGCTTCGAAAGATGGGTCATATTCAGTTAAAGAAGGATATGCAGTCTTAGCAAAGTTACACTATCCAATTGCAGCTCAACGTGCTTACAATTTTTGTTGGAATAATAAAGTCCTTCCAAAGGCTGGTAGTTTTGCTTGGCTCGCTTTACAAAAAAGAATTCTAACAAGTGATCGTCTTTCTAAACTGAGAATTGTTGATACTTTCCATTGCCCCTGCTGTGGATTGGACTGGAAACTGTCGATCATCTGCTTGTTCAATGTGGGGTGGCCAATCAATGTTGGAACTTTATCCAATGCATACTTTCAATTTCTTTACCCTTGCCAAATACAATATGGGAGTTATTTCAAGCATGAACGATTTTGTTTAGATCTTCTTTCTTTGCATGTATATGGATCATTATTCCTGCTCTTGTGATTTGGAACATATTGTGGGAATGTAATATGAGGGTTTTCAGGAAAATCAAATCTCCAGTTGAAGTGTTAATATTAAAAATTGAGAAATCCATTTCAAAGGGTGTTAATTCTTCTGTCCAAAGGGATAAGTTTATAAATTCTTCATTTACAAACTGGGACAGTTTAATTCTTCAAAGCTGGAAATTCATTAAATTTCCATTTGATGGCAGCCTCTTAAAGAAGGATGTTACAAAAATAAATAGATCATCAATTATTTGGCTTCCTCCACAAGAGGGTTATGTGAAACTGAATTTTGATGGTGCCTCTAAAGGAAATCCTAGTCTCTTCGGTGTGGGTATTTGTTTTAGAAATGAGGCAGGGGAAGTTTTAGCAGCGTATGCTCTTCACTTACCTAATGCCACAAACAATTATGCTGAGGCACAAACATTACTTCATGGATTGGAATTGGAAATTCAAAGGGGTTATTCAAAGTTGCATATTGAAGGTGATTCATTGATTATCATTAATGTAGTCAGGATGAGGAAAATTCAAAACTGGAATCTTTAATATATTTTTAACAAAGTGTGGGCTTTAATTGACAAATTTGACATATCAATAATTACACATACTTACCATGAGGGTAATAAAGTGGCCGATTATTTAGCAGTATTGGGGTGCAAACATGTTAATTTAAAGGAACCAAATGTTCCCATGGAAATAGAGGCATTCCCAATCCTGATTGATTTAATCAATCAAGATAAACAAGGTGTCAGCAAATAGAGGAAGTTTGATTTTATTTAAATGTTTATTTGTTCAGCCTACATCATTTTGGTCATCATGTCTTTACATCAACATTTATTCTTTTGGTACTACTGATGATTTTGTGGTAAGCTTACAAGATTTTCTATGGATTCTTTTCTTTGAACCATATGATGGCATGTGTGGCTTCAGGTGTCGTGGCTTATTAACGTGCACTAGTAGTACTTATATACACACTTGAAAAGAAAGTTTACACTTGGCCAAGACATCTCAGTCGAATTTCCTTGCAAAAAATCACAGGCTTGTACAAATGAGGTGACACATTGGGCATCCAGTAAGGATATTGCAGTTTGGAGTTAGCATGTTTACTAATACTCGTGCCATCTCTAATTCTGGTTGAAGCTATCAGTAATCATATGTGCCAAATGCTAAATTTTTTAGTCAGAATAAATGGTAATAGATTTTAAAGCCAATTTTCTTTGGTGGCATAGAGGTACAATGCTAGAATTAATTTGTAAGCCGGATGTTGGAATATATATCTCAAAATCCTTCACCCATGCTATCCTTATTGGGTGTAATTTCCAATGTTTCCATTGTGCGAACAAGCATAGGAATATGGATTTAAACATCATGCCTTATTCATTTGTTTCAGATAGTTTTTGTTTCTCAGTGTTTAGCTTTTTGGAGACTTCAAAAGTATGGATTTAGCATAATTCAAAGCCTGCAATTACAAAGTTCCAATTATGGTGCAGCCATGGGAGGGGCCTTTTTTGCATGCATAGACAAAGAGGAGTTGGAAAAGGTATTCAAAGTTAAATGAAAATACGTTTTAAATTGCATTAAGGTTATCATTGGAGATGATATTTTGCATATAGAGCTCCAAAGGTTAATTTTTCCTACAAACTTGCTTTTGATTTTCTTATCTAATACTTTGGACTTGGTCCAAAACTTTGACACTCTGAAGATTATTGCTAACAAGTTTTTTGGTGAGTGCATATTTGGAGAATGATGCTTTGCTGTACAAAAGTATGACTTCACTTCAGATGATGGCTTGATTGGAGGTTTGTTTCCAAGACACCTTTTGTATCACAAGAAGAGGTATGCTGAGATTTTTCAAGGCATGTTATTATCTACAATGCATGATACATTTGAACACCTATACCAAGTTCTAAACAAATATAGGTTTGCCATTTCTATGGAGGAGATTGATGATTTTAAGAGAAAATATCATGCAATTTCTTTTTTGAGAAGCCATGTTTGCATTAATGACTTGCAACTTCCAGCCTCATCAAAAAATGCTAACAAGAAGTTTTGTTATCGATATGTACCAGATATAAACAAAACAATCCCTTCCTTTGACCATGATCGTCAATGCAAAGGAAAACATGTGGAAACAAAGGAAAGTTCAGTTAATGGTTTCCAACGAGAGGGAGGCAAATCTGCATCATTTTAATGCTGGCCTATTTCAGTTTATCATTTTTCATGATAAAGAAAATTATGTGTAATTATCGGTGTTATGTAATAAGGGATACATGTATATATAGTATGTACACTCTATTAGGGTATTTTGGGAAAGAAAAGGAATGATCATATGTAATGTTGTAATCAAACAATTGGTCAAATGTTCTGGGACCTCTCTGGTCTTTTTGATATTTTGTAAAATCAATTACTCAGACTGCAACTGGGGGTTTTCTTGCTGGTTCTTTCCTGCCAGTATGTCCGCCTAAACCAGCTATATGTAATTAATATATTTATATAAATAAAATTATAAGTGGTCTACCACTTTTGGCTAAAAAAAATAAAATCGTAATTAAAAATTTAGAAAGAAATCATTTTGTTTCAGTTATGTGACCTTTTTAATGGCATTGATTGGTATTTTAAGATCTTTAATCCATTACATTTTTTTAAAAGTTATACATTATCCATGTCTAAATTTTATATGGTATGGTGTCAATTTGGAGTTTTTATGTATAACTACTCAATTACCTTACTTTATGCTCTAGATGTGAGGACTTGTGGTAGGGATTATATAATGATAATATATTAATGAAATTTAATTGGACTTACTATTGTTGGCGATTTCTATAAATTTCTTTGATGATGTACACGAGATGCTGAACAAGTTAATCATGTTTGATTGATTTACATTGCTGTTTTCAATTAATATATTGTTGTTATATGCTACAAATTAACTTACAATAATATTGATTGGATGTTAGCATATGATTATATTTGAAATAATTTTATCTACTTTAGTTATGAGGCATATTATATTCATTAACTAGGGAGTTGGGCTTCATTTATTATAATGAAATAATTACCTTAAAATTAAGCATTTACAAGGTGCCATTTGATTTAGATATGCAATAATATAAATTTAAATTTAAATTAATATTAGTTTTTCATGTTTCAAGTTTTTCATGCATTTAATAAATGTTAAGTTATTTAAATGTTCATGGAAAGTAAAATTTATCAATTTGATTCGAGATAAATTTGAGATTTCAATGTTATTTGAAATGTATGTATATTCATATGATGGAATATGAAAGATGAATGTTGTGATATGAAATGAAATCATTTCATTTTGAGCAATGGTTATTAGTTATTGATGAAACTCTGTAAGTGCAAGTGTGTGAATGTAGGAACAAGTTGAAGACCAAGAACATGGTTGAGGTAGGAATATTTAGCTAGATGAAAATGGTAAGATTGATGGAATCTAAAATGTGCACACACCATTGTAAATCATGAATTTTGCATTGAAATTCCAATATGGTTGAAATCACTCTTTATGTGAAAGGGACTGATGAGTAAACAAGTATGCTTATGGAAAAATAATTAATTAGATTATTTTTATATCTTGTTTATTTGATGATATTGCATTTGAAAAGAAAATAAGACACTAATTTGAATGGAGTGTTCTTTCTTGTATAAATGCACCTATGCCATAAAATTTTCTACAAGAGGATGAATGGATGTATGTATGTATGTATGCGTAATTAAAAATGTCATTCTAATAAGAGAACAAATAAAATTTCAGGTTGATATTCATTTAAATTCAAATTTTAAAACTAAAAATTCAATGGGTAGAGGCCACCCATGATCCCCAAAATCAGATAGAAAAATTGAATGGAGGGAGTGAGGGATGACTACCATAATAAAACTTGCCAATTTGGGAGAATGTAGGAGTTAAAACATGCAAAAAGCGAAGGAAGAAGGGATTTGGGGTTTTTGTGTTTTGTGTGATTTTGGTCAAAAAGTAGAGAAGAGGTCAATTTGGGGAAAAATAGTAGAGAAGGGGAAAAATATGATTCCTTAGCTTGCAAATATTCACCACCTCTTTGCTCAAATGTTTTGGTGCTTGGGAAGAGGTAAATCTGAGTCAATTTTAGAATGTTTTCTTTGTTTGACAATGAATTTATCTATGATGTTGATTTGTCTAAATCTCTATTATCATTCTCAATTGAAAGGAAAGATAGTCTCTAGATTTTTCTTTGCAATCGATTCTTGTATGAGCATATTGTAGGGAGATCCATGTCAACATCGACTCCTGTTATTTGAGTTTAGGGAGGCATAACCCTCGAGCCTACCCTTATCATGGCCATCGCCACCATGACTATCTTAAATCCTCTCTTTTTCTCTATCCAAAATGATAGAGGTAGGGGAATTATTAACCCCACATACAATGACATGTGAGTTGGGTCGGTATCCAAACCCTCTAATATCCTTGAAGACATCTAATGTTTTCATGATCAATGCTATCAACATCACCTAGTATTATTAATAGATTTGAGCAATACCAACCTGAGAATGCATTGATTTTTCTATAATTGTATCTTATTTTTTTGTAACATGATGATGAGCTTGCAATTATTCTTTATGTGCCCTTGATAAGTTTTGATTTTATAAAGGAAATTGACTATACCTTTTGTCAATCTAGCCTTAGTAGGCCGAAAATGATAATCCATTATTTCACATAAATGTATTTCCAAAAGAGAACCAAATGTTGTATGCACATATATATATATATATATATATATATATATATTCATGTATATATGTATTTCACTGTTCCACATTTTATTTCATGGAGACCTCGCCATTTGGATGAAAACCACTATGTCGATTTAATGACAACAAAGATATTGCTTGGTCTGTAATGCCAAATGATGCCATGTTATTGATTGAATGATGACATGCTAATCATTCCCAACCCCATAGCAAGTTTAGAAGAAAGAACTACTAGAATGATATTCATATATGTTGAATCGAAAGGAAGCAAGTATTTTCTTAGTTGTTTAAATATAACATAAAAAACGTTCTACCTTAGAGGTCGTGTTGAACAAATTAATAGTTTGGAGTCTCTGTTTTGAACAGAGCACATATCATGTAATTTCTGAGATGTAGGTTGAATTCTGTTAATTTTATTAGATTTTCTTAAATATATGTAAGATATCAATCTCCATTAGTTGACTACATCTATATGGTGTATCTATCTCTTTTTGACAGAAATGAAGCCATGAACATTTTATTTTTTGAATATCCTACTAAAATAAATTGAACCAAACGGGTTAAAAATGATTATGAACTAATTGTTTATATGTGGAATGTTCACATATGAAAAAGAGGTTAAATTGAACCTAGTCTATATGAATTTGTTAAAGATGTAGATATGTTATTTTATCACTACAAATTGAAAAATGATGCAAATGAATTTGTGGCAAACTGTTTGGAAGAAAAAAATTAGAACAAGAAAATATTATGTTGAGTCTATGTTTCTATGTTTACAGTTGAATCCACTCTTACATCTGATGAAAATTGTCATTTACTTGAATATAAGAAATATGTATGTGGAATGAATCTTTCTTTTATTTTAAAAAGAAACTATACACATACATTTTTAACAGAAGGCCATATATGTACACATACATAAATTTCCCATTTATGTATTACACATACATGCGATATACCTTTAAAAATTATACTATTATCTTAACCTGAAATTTAGATTTTATTCTAAGAAAGATGGATTAAGAGAAATGATGGAAAATTATACAAAATTGATGCATGTACTATGACAAATTTCTTCATATTGTTGTTATGAACATGAATTATAATCAAAATATGATTGCTAATCATCAAATCTAGTTAAATTCTTTCATTTGCATGCTAAGTAGAGATAATCAAATGAGCCAGATGTAGAATATGATATAGATAGTATGATTCAGGAAAGATTGACTAGGGAAAAACTATTGAAACTAGATTTATTGTTTGTAAATGTGAAAACAAGTATAAGATGTATGTTATCTTATGTTGTGGAAGGTTATCTTTTGAGACAGGTGCCGAAAATGGATTAACAGAGAGATAGGTTTTTCTTTTCCAAAATATATGTTTTTAGTTTTATACAACATATGCTTGGCCAAGAGTTTGTAGTCTATTATGTTGAATGGTTTAACTTATATGATGAATTCTCTCTGCCATTTCCTTTCTTATATCTTGCATGTTCTAAATGTAGATAGAAATGCATGTAGTTTCATGGCACACACCAGATTCCACCTTGCATACTAAGTGTTTTGTGCAAGGTCAGGCATTCTTCAAGTAGAAAGAATACCAGGGAAGCATAGCTTCGTGGTTGGGAATTAAAGCACTTGAACCATGTTCTCATCCAATGGATGTAATGAGAGTTGAAGAGGATCACATGGAATCCCATAATCTTGATTATTGTACTATGTATATTATGATACATAGTTGAGAAGACTAAGTGGCAAGATGGCCCAAGTATAATTATGTACCTTGTAAAATTGACATTTGGAAATGAATATTAAATATTATTTTGACATGAGATGCTATGATGGAAAATAGCTAATTGATTGTCTTAATTTTATTATTCATAACGTCATTTTTTTTTTTTTTTTATGTGTTAATTTTTTTTGACACATTACATTGGGTATCAAAACTTCAATTTCAAATCTAGGCCTATAAGGTTTAATTTAAGGTTATTTGACCCTTAATTCAATTTCAACTTTAATGAACTTGAATTGAAAGTAGGTATGGGATGATCAAGGTCAAGGAAGAAGAAGGGGAGAAAAGTTAGAAAAATAAAAACAAAGTGGTTGAAGAAAACCCAATGCCTGAAGTCCTATATGAGATTCCTAACAAAGATACCTTGCAACATGCCTCACTTGACTTTGAAAGTTAGAGAGAGGAAAGAAAATTGAAGAGTCTAAGTACCCTCTAAAAATTAAGAAACCTTCTACAATTCAAGATTGGACTTTGGGGTGTGGACCCAATGCACCCATTCTGACTAAAGAGGAAAAGGAGTGCATGCGTGTACATCCTACCTCTTCTAGGAAGGTTGTAATAGACTCTAACGAGGACCCAAAGGAGTTTCCTCTATCTAATAATGAATATCCCACCTAGTAAGAAGGGGAATTTTGTAATCAGGATCTTTGTAATATGATATTATTATAAATAAAGTCTTTCTTATGTTCAAAATTGTGAGCTTGGATGAATTACTCTTGTTATGAATGCATGCAAATATATTTTCAAGATTACATGTCATAATAAATTAGAATTATGTGCTTGAAAGGATAATTTTAGAAAACTTGTGACAATTATGCTAAATGTGAGTTGTGATGTAAGTTAAATGAGAACCATCATGGTGAACACTCATAATAGAAGTTTTGGTAGTGGTCAAAATGAAGGTTAGAATGAAAGGCTAGGTAGGATCCTTGATCTCCTAAACCTACAAGAAAAAAAATAGACCATTTGGTAGGAGAATTTTGAGGCATGTGAGATGGTTAGAACTGAAGGATTGAGGAACCACCTCAAGGGAATAGAGATCCTGATGTCAATAATTGAGCTAGAATTGAAGGAGAGCTCGACAAGGACCTGAAAAGGGTGGCTCCACTAAAGTTTGAAGGAAAAACCATAAGAGATAGAGCAGAAGCATGAATCATCAGAATGGAGAAGTACTTCAAACTTCAAAATTTATCACATGAAACTAAGGCTATCTGGGCAACCTATCAACTCTCTAGTGAGGCAGCTACCTGGTGGGACAACAAAATGGTAGAACAAAAATTGCAACTTGGGGAGATCACCTAAGAACAATTCCTCCATAATATTTGAAAGAGGTGGCTTCCTTAGCACTTCTTCAACAAGAAAATGACAGAGTTCTAGAACTTAGCTCAAGGGAGAATGTCAATAACTCAGTATTGGGAGAAGTTCACTCATTTACTAAAATATATATACGTTAGTACCAAACTAATGAGCACTTCTGAATCTGGAAATGTATACTTGGGTTGAGACCTCAGATTGGAGCAAAGTTAGACTTGCATAACCCACTCACCATGGAGGAGGTCTTTGAGAAGGCCACCAAGTAAGAATAGAAGTTGCAATAGCTATCCCATCTTTGAAAGAATCCATAATCTAAGTCTTCGTTCAGGAATAAGAAATTTCAAAAGAGAGAAAAACCTTGAAAAATAAAGAATCTAAAGAGGGGAAGTGATTCACAAGAGAAAGTAGAGGGAAACAATGGTGGAAAGAATAAGAAGGCCAACAATAGCAAGGGAAATTTTGAAAATAAGAAGAAAGGCTCCAAGGAAGACAGGTTGGGAGGTCGAAAAGGGCCTCGTGATGGTTGTTATACCTGTGGAGGCAATCATTATGCCTCCAACTATCTAAAACTCTCCAGGGGATGAAAGGAAGTAAATCAACATTAGATCCATGCAGCAGTGGATGACAGACAAGATAAATACCAAGCCTCGCCAATCCAGCTATTGGGTAAGTTATATGTGATGCAAGAGCATCCAGTGGTGTAAGGGAAATCTTGCATCACCCAAAAATAGTTAAATTTCAAGTTTCTTGGTTTTTAGATGTTTTTACATTTTTGGATACCCTTTTCGTCATAATGAAATTCCCAATTTACGATTTTTATTTTCTATTCCTGGGTTGAAAGATAGTACAATTTTAGTTTCCCAGATTTGCACCTAAAAATCTTTTGAGTTAGATTTGAGGCACTTAGAGTTCCCGGAACGGCCCCAAAACTTGTTGAAATCAGCATAGCCAATTTTGAGCACGTTATTGACTTCGAGACCTTTCCAACGGTTCAAACGGTTCACGAATCAGAGTCCCGGATCAAAAGTTATGGCCCCAGGAAGTTGGCGCACTTTCTAGAAGATACAATTGCAAATGTACTTTTGAAATTTGAACTTCAAGTTGTAATTTTTGGTGCCAAACCGCCTAAACTCAAATTTGAATGTTGTTTTGGCTCCAAACTAATAAGGAGCTCTATTTATGGGCAGGTTTCTAATTTTTTGGGTAACTTTTTGGGGACAAGCTCGCATATTGCGAAAGGGTTATTCTGTAGCTTTTTGTAACTTGCATGTGTTGTAGAACTTGGGGATTTGAGATCCTTTGCATGTAAGAAGCTCCATTTTCTGAATAATAAAATTATTCTCTTGTTTGTGGGTTATTTTCTAAGTCTCAGGCTGCACCCTCATCAAGTGGTATCAGAGCGAGTTTTCTTGAGCGTGTGGACAGATCGTCGATCGTGAGGCAATTCGCACCAGGACTGTGGTTGTGGGTCAAAGTCAAAAAAAGATGCCTCCAAGAGTGATGCCAGAGGTGGTCGAGGCGGCAGAAATGCTAGTGGAAGAGATGCATTGGTAGCCCTCCAGAGACAGATTGATGAGTTACAAGAGTAGTTGAGAAGAGGGTTAAACTCGAGGGAGGAAAGTGAGGATGAAGGAGAGGAAGAAGGTTCAGATGTAGAAGACGAAGAAGAAGCAATTGATCAAGACCAAATGTGGCTAATAAGGGCCATTTCAAAGATCGGGAAAATACCCAGAGCAGAAGTCCCCAGTTATTCTGGAAGTCTAAACCTGGAAGAGTTGATTGACTGGATCAACGAGCTAGAAGAATATTTTGAGTATGAGGAAATAGAGGACCCAGATCGGGTTAAGTTTGCAGAAATGAAGCTGAAGGGCCATGCAAGTATTTGGTGGAAAGAGGTCCAATTAGAAAGAAATTGAAGAGGAAAAGACAATATCAC
>VDFB02047230.1:562344488-562367143 GCA_007258455.2 Sequoia sempervirens
TTCTCTATCCTCTTGTGCTAGCAAGGCTCCCCAAGAGGTATTTGTTGTTGCGATATATAGAAATAATGGCTTGTCTTCACTGGGTGGTACCAAGATTGGTGGTGTCATCAAATAATGCTTGATTTGATTGAAATTACTCTCACATTGTTCATCCCATTTAAAAGACACATTTTTATGCAAAAGATGGTTGAATGGATGACACCGATCTGCTAGTTGAGAGATGAATCTTCTGATGGACTGTAGTCGGCCTTGTAGAGATCTTAATGTACTGATATTCTTAGGAGGTGGCATTTCCATAATGGCTTTAACTTTTGCTGGATCTACTTCAATTCCCTTTGTAGAAACTATGTACCCAAGGAGTTTTGCTGATGTTACTCCAAAGGCACATTTCTTGGGATTTAATCTGACTTTAAATTTTTCCAACCTGTCAAATATTTTGCCCAGTATCTCAAGATGTCCTTCTTTGGTGTAAGATTTGGCTAAGATGTCGTCCACATAGTCCTCCATGAAGGTGTGCATCATATCATGGAAGATTGTTGTCATAACTCGCTGGTATGTAGCTCCTACATTCTTTAACCCAAAAGGCATGACGTTCCAACAAAATGTGCCCCATGGACATGTAAATGCTGTCTTTTCTTGGTCTTCAGGAGCTATTTTGATTTGATTGTATCCTGAAAATCCATCCATGAGTGATAGCATTTGATGGCCAGCTGTTAAATCTACAATCATGTCTATGTTTGGCAAAGGAAAATCATCCTTTGGACATGCTTTATTTAAATCCTGAAAATCAGTACATATTCTGATGGTGTGATCTGGTTTTGAAATAGGTACAATGTTGGATATCCATTCAGCATAATCAATAGATCTGATAAATGCAGCATCTAGTAGTTTCTTTAAATCATTTTTTACCAATAATGCAACATGTGGATGCATTTTTCTCAGTTTCTGTTTTACTGGTTTAGTGCCAGCTGGTAAGGATAAGTGATGCATAATGAGATCTGTGTCTAAGCCTAGCATGTCAGAGTATGACCAAGCAAAATTGATGCATCGTTCTTCAAAGAATTTGATAAAATCTGGCTTTTCTGTATCTGTCATGGATGTTGCCAGGTGTAGTATTCTTGCTTTCTCTGCTGTGGCAATATCAATAGACTGTGTGGGTTCTATCAACACTGATGATCTTTCATGGTAATGTTGTGGGAGGATGTCAAGCCTTTCATCCTTTGGTGCTTCAATGAGGTTTTCACCATTGGATGCATTCTTTGTTTTTACTATTTTAGGATCAAATACTGCCATAGAATGGTTTTCACCATTAGATCCATTTCTTATTTCCATATTTTTGCAACTGGAAGGCTTGGCATCCTCCTGCCTGAAAGCATCGTTAAAAGAAGCATTGGTAGAACAAGTATCAGTTTCCTCACAGCAAAGGTAGTTAATAATAGCGGAGTCATTGTCAAAAACAGGGAGATTGATAGGGTGTTGGGGTTCCCATTCGATAAGCTCAGGATGTAGTAAAGGCAATGAATCATTAGATGGGTTGAGGTCAGTGATGGTGAAAGCTCATACGGAAATGTCATCCAGGTTGTTAATGGTTATGTCAAGGCCTACGAAGGTATTTTCTTCCACATCATTTATCTCAATCGACGTCTGTTCATCTTCACTTGAGTCATCAAAGTTTTGTGTTTCAAAGACAATAGGATTAAAATTCGAGCTTTGACCCTCCTCATGTTTGGGGGTATAATTTTTGATGACATCGATCTGAATATCTTCATAGGAAACATCTGATAAGTTATCCCACTCATATTCATTTGAATCTGTTTAAGAGTTATCTCTCATTTGCAAAATACACTCCATAGTTTTATTGGTGATTTCTGCTCTTGCTTCTTCTCTGTATCCCAGTCCAGTTCTGCCATTTTGCTGAATTGTGAGAACTTGGATTAGTTCCGTTACACTTTGTTTCCCTCGGTCAAGAGATCCTTGTTCTACTGTATATCCTAGTCTAGTTTTATCCTTATGTTGGAGCATGAGTGGCTGGATTGGTTCTGTTATGCCTTGTTTCCTTAACCCAAGAGGTCCCTATCCTGAATATCCCATCTTCTCCAGAATAGTTTTTCCCTTTCCATATTGATTTGTTTCTATGATATTACTTGTGGAAGTGGAAGCTTCCTCATCTCTATAAAGCCAATTTAGTATGGCCTTATCTTCTGATTCTTCATCTAAGTTCCCAACTTTTATAAATCTGCCATCTAACGCCGTTGTAGATTGTGCTGATTTTTGGGTGGTTGTAGATGGTTGTCCATATGTTTGTAAGGAGGGTAACATTTGTGATAAATGAAATGAGTGTCCAACACCATATTCACTTATTCCTTCGTCACTTATCTGTACTTCCTTGGTGAATTGATGTGAGAGTGAAGCCAATTGTTCTTCAACATTTGAAGGGTTAGATTGTTCTACCCTGATCTCTTGTGATTTTTGTTGTTTTGGAAGCCACTTTGATATGAAACTTTGTTGTTTCTCACCATTAGATGAATCTGATGTGCCAACTTCTCTATTGTGAGGTATCAATGTATCCTGAGATGTTTTCAATGTATGACAAGCTTGAGTGTCGTTATAGTCTGTTGTGATTGTTACCTCCTGTCCATTGACGGGAAATTTCACGCATTGATGATAGGTGGAAGGTACTGCTTGCATATCATGAATCCAAGGATGTCCCAATAGTATGTTGTATGTCAGTTCTCTATCTAAGACTTGACAAACCACATTTTGGACAATAGGTCCTACTTGAATGGGTAATATGATCAACCCTTTAGAGGACCTTTCTTCTTCATCATATGCTTTGATTGTGATTTTTCTTCTTGTATCAATGGCTTCATCTGAGTATCCTAGTGCACGAATCAACTTTAAGGTACAAATATTTAAACCAACCCCTCCATCTATCAGGACACGCTTTACACGGTGTTTATGGATGAGGACTTCAATGTGAAGAGCGGAATTATGTGGATGGGTGAGTGACACATCATCATGTTCAGAAAATGAAAGGCAATGAGGTGCAGATAGATGTCCTACCATAGCTTGGAATTGACATACATCCAAATTGTTAGGTACCGTGGTTGATACAAGAGCTTGTTCAAGAACCTCTTTGTGTGATGGGGAAATTTTTAAAAGTTCCAAGATGGATATTTGTGCCGGTATTTTCTACAATTGATCGATGAGATTATATTGATTAGAGGGAGGATCCACAGATGGGGATGATATTGATGCTCCTTTCAATATAACTTTTGATTGTGCCCTTGTTGTGGCATAACTGGTTGGTACTCTTGTTTCCCTTTGAGTGTGATTACGTTAATTTGGTTTTCAGATTTTTCCATATGTTGTACCAAATTGGTAGATGTAATGTCCTTGTTCCGATTGATTTGATTGCATAACTCTTCATCCTCCTTGGCAGCAGAAAAACAAAGGATCGTTGTGTCATAAACATAACCGATGTTCTTACCTTTAGTGTTTGCGGAAGAGGATTCTCCCTTCTGATAATTGGGTAGAGGATTCTTGAATGTTGTATGATCTTTGTTTGTTTGGTGCCCCTCTACAAATACTTTCTTTTGATCTATGAGGTCTTGTACCGCATGTTTTAACTGCCAACAATTTTCAGTCATGTGGCCTTTATTTTGATGGTAGTGATAGTAATGTAAGTCATTCCACCATGATGGTTTGACTTGAGGGTCCCAATTTCTAGCCTCCTGTACTTGGATGAGTTTCTTGTCTAAAAGTTCTTTGAGGACCGATTCCAATGATTGTCCTAATGATGTGAATTTTCATTTATTGGATGGTCGTTGGAATGATTGGGTTTTTGTCTCTCCACTGTTTTGATTATTCCCTTGGTCACCACTTTGTTTGACATTAAGACCATTGTTTTGTTTGTTTGTAGGGGTTGGCATCAAGGTGAATACTGGTTTAGATGTGTGTGTATCAATCATGGTATCAATATTCTTGTTCTTTTGCCAAAATCTTGGCTTTTTGTTGTTGTTGTTAGAGGAATGGTTATTGTTTGAACCTTCAATGAAGTGTTTGATTGTTCCTCTTTTGATTAGAGCCTCTTCAATTTTTAGCCCCTTTTCGATAACTTGTTCAAATGTAGATGGACATTGTAAGTCCAATCTGTAATTCATGTCATCTACTAAGTTATCAATGAACATCTCATCTTCTCCTCTTCAGAATAGATCTAGGGTATTTAGCTAGCCTTCTCCAGTCATGAGGAAAAGAAAGAAACTTTTCACCCTTTGCTTGTTTGGTGTTGTAGAGTTCTTTAAGGTCACCCCATGTTGGATGTTGAATGAGAAGTGTGTTATGAACCTATTGATTAGTTCTTCAAAAGATTGAATCCTAGGTTCCAATTTAGAAAACCGCTCCATGCAAGTGTTTCCTAAGCTTCTTGGAAATAATCGTAGCAAGTAAGAGTCCTCGTGTGCGAACTCTATGCTCATGGCTCGAAATTCCCGTACGTGATCAAATGGATCGGTTCTTCCATTGTATTTGTTGTACGTCGGGTATTCACAATACCGTGGAAATGGTATCATGTTAATGCTTGGATCGAATGGATAAGGGCAAATGTCCTGTAAAGAATATCTTTTTGTTGGCCCTTGTTGGATATTTTGGAACTACAATTGTAATTGTTGGATTTGTTTTGTCAAAGCATCTATTTGATTTGGATTTTCTATACTAGTTGAGTTAGGTGTGGTCGTTTCCTTGAGTTGATTTACATCAAAGTCTTTAGGAAGTTTAGCACCCTTGTCAGCTAATAATAGAAGATACTTTTCCATATCTTGCTCTAACATCTTTTCCATAAATTTATGGAAATGAGGGTCTTGTTGAACTTTCTCGATTTCCTCTGCAGTTATTTCTTTCTCATGTGAATTAGTGAGAGGATCAGTGTTGCTATATCATCCCCAAGGGTTTTCTTTAGCCATGGCTGCTATTCTTTCATTTTGTTCTTGTTGTTGTCTTTGATATGCTGATCGTGTAAAAATAGGCATACAAACTTTTTACTCTAGACTTTGATCTTGGATTTTTGATTGGATAAGTGTCGAGGTTTTTGATTTAAAATCTGATTTAGTCATGTCTAGTTTCGTGATGGAAGGATGATAAAAATCCTTGATAGGGAAACTTTGACAGAAAATCTCAGATTTGGTGATAAGGACACTTTGCAAGATGTTTCAAGATCTAGGTGTAATGGTAAAGTTTTTCTTTTGTATGACCCAAGTGTTTTGGACTGTGAAAAAAAATGTTTTGGACTGATGAAAACCTTGTTATCGATCTGGGCAAACTGACAAACTGTCTTACCAACTCTCTATTTTTCTGACTTTCTAGAGCACTAAAACAGAGACCTAAAGCACTAAAACAGGACCGACGCTTAAAAACGCAGACCGACATCACCGGAACAGATCCAAAGTTAGTAATAGACACTGCATCGCTACCGAACAGAGACCCAAATGCTATGCAATGCAGACCGCATTATGGTGGAACAAAGACTTAAAGCTCTAAAATAGAGACCGGACTCGCTTTCGGAAACGGTAGACCTGTTGCCAAAATAGAGACCTGACACGCTTGAATAGAGACTTAAAGTGCTAAAACAGAGACCGGACGCTACCGAGACAAAAAACTATCTTATTCTATGAAACTCCACTTGGTCCGGGTGGTCATATTGTATGGTTGGTTGTGGGATGTATTCTGGATGGATTCTTTGACTGTGATTGCGGTGTTGCCTAAGAGCCCTTCTTTGATAAAATGCTTGTGAATCTAAGGGAGCTACATCATAGTCGTCTGTATAACCTCTAGAGAAATCTTTATATCTATGAATAAAATTCCTATGTTGGAGTAGAAATTTCCTGCTTTGATATAAAAATCATTGTTTTCTCAGAAGTTGTTTGTATATAAGTGTTTTCTTTGGCTTTCTAATTCATTTGACAAGAGATTTCTTGACAAATTTGGTGGATACCCAATCTCGAATCATGAGAATTTCACAAGTGTTTTGATTTTGAAGATTTTTGTGATGATCTTATCTGAATTTAATGAGAGAAAACATAGCAAGCAAGAATAGAATGGTTGACTTTAAAATCCTAGAATCTAAACAGATAGTGTATGTTCTTTAAGAATCAAGCATGATTCTTCTTGATTTTCACTGGTTTATA
Organism: Sequoia sempervirens; assembly: GCA_007258455.2. NCBI lineage: Eukaryota > Viridiplantae > Streptophyta > Pinopsida > Cupressales > Cupressaceae > Sequoia > Sequoia sempervirens. Next base: position 562,350,671 of record VDFB02047230.1, read on the forward strand.
ACAGATAAGACACTTCAGATAGACTCACTCCTAGAGACAAAAGGTCATCGTTATATACTCGAATCCACTTCCCACAGCCTTTGGAATTAGACTTCTGATCATGATACGTACCATGTCACTCTAGAGGGTGCCCGTGGTTTTGTCTTTTTCTAGGTGTGTACTCAAGGTTATATTTCTCGATCCCTTGAGCAAACAGTCCTTGGAAATTATATGGTGAGTGTCTTGGGGGTAGATTCTTCCCTTCCCTGACACTACTAAGTATTACAATGTTTAGAACCCATTGCTTGCTTCTATTTCTGTGTTCTTAGATAGGGTTTCGCTCGTAGAGCTGCAAATAGATAAACTCCTCGAGAGACCCTCCCAATCTTTAAAACAAAGATTTTGGGGATGGTTATCCTGCGCACTTCCGTTGAAAGAGGGTTTCCCCAAATTCACATAAATTTTAAAGTGGGTTGGAATGCCATGGCTTTTGGCTGTCCCCACTCAGGTCGTTCCCGTAGGGTGAGTACTTTTTCCCACTACGACAAGCCTGTCTAAAGGTTTTAATGAAAGCTTGAAAATGCTTAAAGTAAAAGTGAGTCTGGTATTCTGATGCACCCAGTTAAGGGGAGAGCATAAACCTATCACCCAATCACAACAAAGAAGTTGTTCTTTTTAAAACCCAAAAGACAAATGATCTAATCTATATGGAGATATTGCTCCATAATAGCATGATGTTCAATTTTAATCCCATAAGAAAATGTAAAGTTACTATCCTAGGATTGATCAATTTTTATCCATTTCTATCCTAGGATTGATAAATTTTATCCATTTCTATCCTAGGATTGGTAAATTTTAATTAAAAAAAGAAAAATAGACAAAACAAGATCTGGCCGCGGATGCGTCAGATCCAGATAAAAAAAAAGATTTTAAGGACAATGGCCTGGCGCGCTGAAACAGTGACTTGGCGCGCTGTAACAGAAATCCGGCGCGCTGAAACAGTGACATGGCGTGCTGTAACAGAAACCCGGCGCGCTGGAACAGTGACGTGGCGCGCTGTAACAGAAACTTGGCATGCTGGAATAGTGACGTTGCGCGCTAAAACAGTGACACGACGCGCTGTAAAAAGTCACAGTTCCGCGAAAACTATCACGCCGATTCTTGTAAGACACTTTTCACAAAGTTTTATTAGAATATGGGGTTAAGCCCCACGATGAGTGCCAATTTGTAAGCGTAGGAATGAGGAAAACAATCTAAACATGCTTCTACACCTCTAAATAAGACATTGCATCTAAGATTTAAAGAAATTGAACTAATTTAAACTAAAAATCTTCAGAAATCTATCCTATTGCTCTCTAATTCTAAAGGATCTCTCTAATTTACTTTGCTCTCAGATTTAGAAGCTAATTAAACTATTGAAATGACATTTAGAGAATGAGAAATGAACTATTCTATTTCTTATGTGATTAAATATGCAAATCTACTGTAATGGCAGCCATGACTGCAAATGCTGGATGCTTGATTGCTGCTTGATGGATGCTGGATGAATGCTTGATGCTTGATTGCTTGAATGTGTGGATGCTTGGAAAACCTACAGAGTAAGATTGCACAAGTTAGGATCCATTTCCTGTAGCCAAAGAGTTGTATTTATAGCTTTCACGACAACACATTTGCACAGGGATATGGGATAAGGGGCTGTGATTCAATCTGGAGAATTGAATGGCATGGGATGAGAAGATGGAGCTGATCATGGAGGATTGTTCCTCCCCATGAAAACACCAGGCAAGAAGAGAGGAAAGATTGGAGGAAGAAGATGGAGAGGATTTCCTGCAGGTTTGTCCCCGAAGCTCTTCCCGTGAATGAGAGTTGAATTAATTAGATTTTAAAAATCTAATTTTATTGGTGAGTAATAAAAGGAATATGATTTATGCATCAATTTAAATATTTTTGATTTATTTAAATTTAGCAAAGAGGAATAAATAATTTAATAAATCAAACTATAAGATTTGTTTATTAAATTAAAATAAAAGGAAAATGATAATTAAATAAAAGATTTTAGGATATCTTTATTTAATTAAGAAGAAAATGTGATGAGGTAATTAAATAACACAAATTATTTAAGTTGTGCATTTAATTTTATGATAGAAATATAAAAGAAGTAATAATGATAATAATTAAATAAAACAAAGTTTTTAATTTTGTTTATTTAATTAAGAGAGAAAATAGAAGAATTAATAATGAACTTAATATAAATAAATATTTCTATTTATTTACTAAGTAGATAATTTAAGATAAATTAATCAAATAAGTCATTTTAATTAATTAGATTCTCTAGACCATTTTAGGTGTCTACATATATAATATATATTAAATATATTTTATTATATATATATGATATATACTATATATATTATATATATAATATATATTAAATATATTATATATATATATTATATATATATATTATATATAATATATATTAAATATATTATATGATATAATATATAATATATTATATTATATATTATATATTATATATTATAAAAGGGCGTGTGTAAAAAGATGGAGGGAAAATTGTGGCAAAATTTTTAAAAAAGTTCGGATAGTTGATAATGTGAGTGCATTATAATGTGCTCACATTATGGATTGGTGTGCTGAGCCTAAGGCTCAACCACATTGAACCTATTTTGCGCTCGCGTTATAGGCATTAAAACAAAAAAAAAGGAAATTAAGCTCATTTATTTTGTGACTATTTTTTCTACTGCTCGCGATCAAAACCCCTTCATTTGCGTGCTCACGTTCTGGGAGGAGTGAATCTGTAGTGCCCCTCCATGATTTACCCTTTTTTGATGTTTGAAAAATGTGGTTTTGGGTTGTTTAGTTTAAGTTGTTTGATAAATGATGTGCTTGGTTAATTGATTCATTAAATAAAATTATTAAGTTTAAAAGTATTTTGGACAACTAAAATATAAATATATCTATTAATAATGATGGTTATAATAAATTAAAGTAAAATTAAATTAAATAAAATAGAATTAATGGAGAGTTTTAATAAATAGATAGTAAAAAACAATATAAAGATGGAAAGATTTTCATGCAAGTGCACACACAATTTTGAACTGATTGTTGAAAATAAATTGATTGTTTTATTAGAGATTTTTGAGTTTTATTAGCTTTTTGTTTTCGAAAAATGAATAGCTTTTATTTTGTATATATATTTCCTTTTGTGACTTTGGAGATTCATTCGGTTTTGGGGGAAAGAAGAAAAGTGGTTTGCAAAATTCTCATTGATGGTTGTTGAATGTAAAAATGGGGAAATCTGGGAGAAAATTAAATTTAGTGCTTGGGGGAGAAAATTTATGTAAAAACAAATTCATTTGGGCATCTCCAGTAGTTCAATAAATCCAGTTGTGCATATCTTGCAATGGTTGTTTTTTTCCCATGATTTGGCATCTCCTCGAGGCATTTTGTCAATGAGTTTGGGTGCCAATAGAGCTATGGAGTTTGCAACTTCTTCGAAGGGACCTCGAATTGTATGTGGTTTTACCATGGTTGTCTGCTAAAGACGGTATGTTGGTGTTTGTGTTATTTATATGTTTCAGTCGAAATAGAAATTGAAGAGAGGTATGTATCTATTAGAAGTTTGATACTCTTTTTGGACAAGTTGAGTAATGTATATTTCAGAATATGTATTGCATGCTATTTCTAAAGAAAGATTGATAACATATTTATTCTATCACTTTCCTTCTTATGTTAGCAATGAAACGATCAAATTTTATTAATGGCATGATAATGATTGTTTAAGTTGTGAACCTCTACCCAAACTTGAATAGTCGTGCTCCCAATATGCATATCTAAACAGTTGTGTTTAATTGGTTCACTACCCTTGTGTTATTTATTTCAATGTTTCCTTGGCCAATTATTTCTAATTCCTTCATCATAACCGTATTCTTGGCTTTGCATTTGTATCTTCATTTAGTCTCATGAATCTGTATCTTTTGCCTCAGTTATCATAACACCATAGCTTGTAACTTTCCCTCTTTACCAATTTGAGCCGGTTAAGAATATAAGTTACAACATTTATGATGCTGGAAATACTCAACCTATATTTGTTTATGAGCTTCAAGCGCCACCGGTTTAACTAGCCTCTAGCAACATGGTTTAGGGAATCCCCAAGATAGCCAGTGTGGGCATGAAGGTCAATCGCGCCCACCTTATGATCAACTATATTTGTAATGTAATAAATTTTACTAATGTGTGATGTATATGCAACCCTCATCCACTAAACTTGTGTGACCTGCATGCATCTAGAACACAACAAAGCTTGCAATGTTAGGTTGCATCTTTGTGTGCTTCATTAATTCAAAAAAATTGAGAGTTGTTTTGCAAAATCCATTTTGTACATATCCTATGATTACTACAATCCATGAGATGGCATTGCTTTGTGGCATTCTGTCAATCAATTCGAATGCCTTGTCCATTCTTTCACATTTTTCCTTTGTGACTACCAGTGTAGTTGTGAATACCTTGTTCCAAGCTTCCAATATGACACGAGCAGTGAGGTTGCCGAAAAAGGTGGCGAAGTTGGCTATATACCTGCCAATTACCTTTGCTTGAATTTCTGATAGTGCAGGCCTATTTTTGTTTCAGACTGTTTCATTCAAGCACCATCAATATTCTCCACAAGAACATTGTCACTATTTGAAGTGATGGAAATGGTTCACATATCTCCGAACAATTTCTCTTGCAACAATCTTGGAGATGGATTTAGGTGCAACATGGCAATCAGAACATACTCGGGCCATGTTTAATAAACCAAATACAATTACTAACCTTTCACTATGGCGGCAGATAAAGGCTTCTATTTTCTTCTGTCCCACAACATAAGTAAAATTCTTGAATCTAAAAATACCCCGTTTCCTTAAGTCACCAAGCCAATTTCTCCAACCTTGCATACCATTTTATGGTGTCCAATCCTCTAGTTGTCATCAATCTCCTTCATGTTGCTACCTTGCAGCCAATTTCATTCATGTTGTAGATCAATATCTAATCCCATGATTGGAAAATGATTAAAATTAATGTGTATTCAGGGTAGCCTTAACATCTATTTTATATTGATAGAGTTTGTATTTTTTTTCATTCAATGGTATTGATAAACTAAGCTCATATGTAAATATCGATGGGTTTGTACTTCTTTTCTTTATTCAGTGGTATTGTTAAGCTATGATTATATGTAATTATAGATGGAATTTATAGGAGTTATTTGAATTACACACACATATATGTGTGTGTGTGTGGGGGTGTATGTTAATTTGTGTATTTAAACATTGTTGTGAGGATGAAAACAATTGTATGCTATGATATATATATATATATATATATATATACATATATATGTATGTATGTATGTATAGTTGTGTAACTGTTAGGGTGTGATTTAAAGTGTGTTTATGTCTATGTGGAAATAAATTGTTATGATAGGTAAGTAGGTTAAGTAATGGGATAGGATGATTGAGTTACTTAAACTAGGTTAATTGGAAAGGGTTGATTTATGTCTTTATAGATAAATAAAATATGGGTTAAATGGGAATTAAACAATTATGCTAGATAAACGGATTTTGAAATTAAGTAGGGGGAAAAGTGACTTACATATGCATCTGTAGATAAATAAAAGATTTGATTTAATATATGAACTAGATTGTCTTTGTACTGGCTAATAAATGTCAATTGCTTTTATAACTATTTAAGAGTTAAAATGTAAATTACCATGTAATTAGTTAATGAATACGAATGTTAGTGTGGTGGATGATTTATTAAGTGATTTTTGTGGCTAAGAAAATGAGTTTCATGAGATGTGGAATAATGTCCTTCATGGATGTGGTGATTTTTTAACATTTGTGTTGAATATGGTATTCGATTTGTTATTATATGTGGATATTTTGATTACATTGGTTTATTACAAGTTGATTTCATGGTTGTAGTGTTTATTTGTTTGCTTGTTTAGAATGAGGTGTTGAATTGGTGAAAATGATCCTTGAATATTTTGATTATTGTGGTTGATTTTGATTTTGAGTTAATTTTGGTTATTGTTTTATGGAGGGAGATTTTTGTGCCAAATGGTTATTGAGAAATTTCCAGAGGCTTGGGGGATTGGATCAAGTTTTGGTTTCATGATTATTTCATTTTAAAAATTGATTGATTTTATTCTTGAGATGTGGACATGAGGGTCTTTAGCCTTGCACTATTTACTCATTATTATGGTTGAGATTTGTGAGAAAGAGGGTCCAATCCTTGCTCAGGTTATGTGTTCATGTGGCTTCGTTTTGGTATGCAAGATGGATTTACCCTGTTTGATGTGCTGGGTCTCTAGTTGCTAGTAGGGGGAGTGGCTTTCAATGGAGGTCGGAACCCAAAGTGGTGTCTAGGGTAACTCATTGAGATTTTCTTTAATCTAGTGATAACCTAAAATGAATTAGGGGGTTGGGTAGTTTCACATTAATCAAGATAATGGTACACATCACTCATGGCTCAAGTGCTCGTTTAGGCTTGGGATGAGATGGGAAGGCTTGGAATGGAAAGATCAATTGCATTGTCCTCTTGAAAGGTATGTTGATCCCACATGAGTTTCTATGGGGGCCGGGGATCGGTAGAGGCTTCCAGGGTAACCTAGGATGAGGGATGGTAGCCTAGGAAGATTCACCAGGGTAACCCATAACAAGCTATGTGATGACACTCCTCCCTATTGCAATCTAGCATTCCATAGTTTTGTGTTTCCCTTGTTGTTTGCATGCCTTTGGAAGTGGTGTCTCTGTTATGTGATGTTCATGTTGTATTGAGTTATGTTGGAGTCATATTTAGTCCTTTGTGTTAGCCTTTTGTCTTTTTGATTTCTTGATGTAGTGGGACCTTATTATTATCTCCTAGCATGGGGGGCGGACCTTAGGGTTCCACATGGTTGGGTGGATTGTGATTTTTCCTCCATTGGGTTTCCCTTGTTGTTGTTCATGAGTGTAGAGGATGTACTTGTGTGTGTGAAATGTGGGAATTGTTAGTAAATCAACACAAACACCAATGAGATGAATTATATCAAATTTTTGAATTAAATAAACTACTCTATTTTGCAGTTAAACAAATCTTTCAAAACATTTCATTTTCCTCTATTCTGAAGGATTTATTAAACCATATTGGCTCCCAGATTTTGTATGTACACTATGGTTGTTAAAATGACAACTTGAGAAATGGGATTGCTATTCAACATGCAAACCAATTAAGTTCCTACATGAAACTAATGTGATGAAAATGATAATGGAGATATTTGACAAATGGATAAATGATGTTAGATTATACAATGTAAATGCTATGATATGAAGCTAAGATGATTCAACATATGCTCAAATATCAACTATGATTATGCTAATCTAAAATGCAACTATAAAGCAATGCATGGTATAAAATGCAACTATAAAGAAAAGTGTGATTCTAAAATGTAACTATGAAACAAAGCATGATATGAAATGCAACTATAAGACTCCAAATGCTCCAATGATCCAACAAATATTCTTGCATAATAACTCTACTCAAATGTGGGATGCAAAATACAATGGCAAAGGGTTGTATTTATAGGATTTTCCAAGCATCTTATGATGTGGCAGCGATCAACGGTCTAGATTCAAACAAGAGGGATGAATGGTGATGGATGAATCAAGAAGAATGTTCCCTTGACCAAAGACAACATGCCAAATGGATGGAGGAATCAAGTGTGTGAGAAAAATACCATGTGTTTGAAAGTTTGTTGAAGAAGTGTGTGAGGAATAAGCCATGTGTTTGAAAGTTTGTTGAAGAATTATTTAATTTCATGTGACCTTGGTGAGGTGGCATGAAAATTTGTAGACATGTGCTTGGATTCTTAATCTGAGGTTAGTGAAAATTAATTAAATAAAACAAGCTTATGAAATTTGTTTATTTAATTAAATCAAAGGAATATGATTTTAGATTTGGAGAATTTGAAGATATGAACTATATAAATATTAATTAAATAACTAGTATTTAATTAATTAAATTTCTTGACTGATTTTAGGTGTATACATTTTTCCCCTCTTTGAAGTAATGTGTTTACACGTTGCTTCAAATAAAAATTTGATACTAATGCCAAAAAAAAATTTCAATGCCCCAGACACTAATTTTTAGATATTGATGGATATATACTCCCTCGGGAGATAAATCAGTGAATTTTTGAATTTTTAGGATTTTTTTGGAATTTTTGAAAATTTTGATGATGATTTCAAAATTTTGTGATTCAGAAACGATTTATCTCCCAAAAAATGATGTATTTAAGTCACCAGGTGATGAAATGATTAATTGATGCCTTATGTTGCCTCCTTGTGTTGATGTTTGATGATCACATTCAACCAATTGATCTGATGATGTTGATATGATAGTTGATGATTGACCTCATGATATGTGGGGATCAATGATAGGATGATGATGATTGACCTCATGATAGGTGAGGGTCAATGATAGGATATTAATGATTGTCCTCATGATAGGTGAGGATCAATGATAGATTGATGATTGACCTCATGATAGGTGAGGATCAATGATAGATTGATGATTGACCTCATGATAGGCAATGATCAGTGATAGATTGATGATTGACCTCATGATAGGCGATGATTAATGATAGATTGATGATTGACCTCATGATAGGCAAGGATCGTTGATAGATGCTCATGAGATTTGATCAAAATTGCATTAGAGTTGATCAGGTTGATAGATTGATTGATTGATAAGATTGCTGATTTGTGATATGTTATGATCATAGGAGGATTTTCGCATCTGGTGCAAGCGGATTCAGATTTGATTGGGCAATATGTTTTGACTTCTTTGATTGATTGATATTCACCAATATAGGATTGATTAATGTATAACGACTTGATGATGTACTGAGACCTGATGTATACACTGATTTAGTTGAGACATTATGATTTTTGCTATTTTTTGATGATGTATCTCTTTATATCTTTAGACATCCTTGTACATTTGACATCATGATTTTGAGGTTATATAATATGCGGTGATGATTATGATCTATGTTTCTATATAATTTTGTGATGGACGCCTAAATTGGATGCATTTGATTTCTATGTTATGAGGATGATCGTGATGATTATGATGAATGCATTTAATTTCTAGATACTATTTATGCTATGTGATGTTCTATATGATGATATGATATGCTATGGATGCATATGATGATGCAACTGATGTGTTATGATTCTATGATGCTTTATGATTAATGCCCATGTGATGGATTTTATTATGCCAATGTAATGTGATGTATTTTGTGTTTTTTTACTTTTCTCATGCAAATTGATAATGCATTGAATGGATGAATGATAGATGAAATGATTGTATGATGGCACCTAGTTCTATGTGTTTATGATGTTTATATGATGATGATTATGATGATGATGCTTATGTGATGATGATTATGGGATGTATGTAATGATGATTATGTTAAGTATGCAATGATATGATTAATGATTCTATATGTTTTGTGGATTTATGCCTATGCTATGTGAGATGGATTTTGATTATACAAATTATGTATGATGTTTATGCGATGATCCAATTATTCCTTTGTCATTCTTGGATTTGAGTAATAACAAATTCATCTTCACTACTGGTTTTAGATGTTCATAACAATGGCATTATATCCTTGTTGATCAATCATTTTTTTTAGCAACTTTTTCTTCTTGGATATCTTACTCTATTGGACATGTCTTTCAATCATCTTATGTGAATCCAAGATCCATTTTATTAAAGGAATAAATGATTTCAATGATGCATCAAGTTCAATTATTCCCTTATTAAAATAGAGATATTTTTGTTCTTACTCTACTGGATATGTCTTTCAATCTTCTTAATGGACCATTTTCTTAATCCATTAATAATTGATGAAATGATTTGGATCATGCAAGTGAGATCAATGCACTTCTTTTTATGTTTTTTTGATGCAAATATTATGATGTGATGCATGGATGGATAAATGATGTGATAATGTTTTCTAATGTATGCAAATGGTGATGCAACTAATGTGAAACTATATGAGAATGATGTGTTTTTGGTAATTTCAAATGTACTCAATCCATTAATGTGAGAGATGGCATCAGTGTGAAATTGTTTCAGCCTTGGAAATCCCATCACTAGAGATGCAAAATTGACATGGATGCAATCTACCTTAACCATGCAGATCTAACATGCAAAGGTTGTCAATGTAGTAGCCGATTTGTCATGCTTTTTATCATCATTGAGCCTTTAAAATGTTGAAAGTGAGTACAAGCATCAATGGCATATTTAGACCATGATGACCTGAGTACTACTTCCATGATGTTTGATAGTGCAAGTTAACACAAGCATCTAAGTATAATTAAACCAAGATGACCTGAGTATTGCTTGTGTAAATAGATAAGAGTTAACCATTTTCCTATGCAAATTCAGAATGTCATTAGTGATATTTTGTAGAGCACGTCCCATGACAATTTGCACAGTAATAATGATCAACTCACAGAAAATAGACAAAGAAAAATCTTACTCCTTCCTATCTCCTCTAGTTCAATACATCATCGAGGTGCTCTAGAGATATGATAACAAAAATCAAAGTACAACAATTGAGTATTTATGTTAGACGTGATAAACCCATGATTCTGAAGGAACATCATCCATTTGAAGTTTGCTTTCGGTTGGATTGATTTGGCTATTTGATTTTGATGGTTGATGTGTTTCTGATAGTGGTTGATGTTCAATGTTTGGTTGTACTATGATCATGTTTGTTACATTTTTTCTATAGTTGTTTGTTTGTTGGTTCAAGCTCAAAGTTTATTTCCCCCAGTGAGTTCAGGATTTTTCCCCCAATCTAGGGTGAGACACGACCGTGATGCCAATATATGTACATGAAGCTTTCTGATGATAGGCAGATGGATGGCGAAAGTGAATGGCGAAAAGTGAAGGGTCGACATGCTCAAATAGATGGAAAAGATAACCTATCACAAATAGCGCCTATTGCTAGGTTTTCACTAATAGTTTTTATTGCACCTTTTCAAATTTTATGATTTTATGATTTTTCTATTTTTCACTTTTTTTTGAATTTTTCTCTTTTTTCTCTTTTTTTATTATTTTTGATCTTTTTTTATTTTTATTTATTTTTGAAGGAAATTTAAGATGGAATGAGATGACCAATTTTTTTCATAATCTTGTCAAGAACAAAGGAAGAATATGAGACATGGATTTTGATAAGCCAAGAGATATGGAATGGAAGAAGGCTAAGATAATGATAATGACCGAGATGATCAAGATATGATATGATTTAGACAAAATGATGGAATATGGATAAAGTGAAGGATATGATATGGAAGATATGGATAAAGTGAAGGATATGATATATGATGTTCAGGAAGATCCTTAACCTTGTCAAGATCAAAGGTGGAAACTTGGAAGATAATATATGCATGATAGGAAGATGGAAGAAGAACGTAAGCATCAAGTTTCACAATCAAATATCCCTCTGATAAACCATGGCCATGGGAATTATACCTTTAAATGCTGGAAGATTTAGGGTATGATGGGATAATGGATAGGAGGTTGAAAGGTTTGTTGATGGATAGATCGAAAGGATGGCAAGATCAACATTGGCACACACCTTGAAGGGTGGTGGAGTGATGGAGGAAAAATGGATTTGGAAGGTGATAGGTTTTTAGATGGAAGATTGGAGGAAGCTTTTGGATTAACAAATTTGGATTCCAAATTGGATTTTATTGCTTCTATGAGACTTTTAGGAATCCACATGATTTTTGACTTTGATATTTTCTTTGTGGACCTTTGTGGCCTTTGAGATTTTTCTCTTTGATTTATAGACCTTTGTGGTCTTGGAAATTTTTCTTTTTTCTTTGATGGGCCTTTGTGGCCTTTTGGAATTTCCTTTTGATTTATGGACCTTTGTGGTCTTGGAAATTTTTCATTTTGCTTTGATGGGCCTTTGTGGCCTTTTTGATTTTGGATCAAATTTTCTTTTATTTTTGCATGTCTCTTCGAGGAGACATGTTGATCCTTTGATACATGTGGATTTTGATATGGAAGCTTTTGACATTTGGTACCCAAATTGCTTCCAAGAGAAATAAGAGAGGTGGATTGAGATGAATGGTATGGAGGTATCATGGATGAGTTATTGGAGGTAGAATTTTGAAAGGGCATCAAGGATGTGTGCCTTTGTTGTTCTTGAAGGATAAGATATGGACCTAGGATAGATGGAAGGATTGATGGACTAGGATGAGAACCTAGGGTAGATGGAAGGTTTGAAGGACTAGGATGAAGACCTAGGATAGATGGAAGGTTTGAAGGACTAGGATGAGGACCTAGGATAGATGGAAGGTTTGGTGGATTAGGATGAGGACCTAATAGAGATGGTAGGTTTGATGGACTAGGACACTTAGGTGTATAACCAAGGCCATGGTAATATGGGTTTTCTTGAGCAAAAAGGGGTTCTAGGATACCTTGTTCATGGAGGCCTAATCCTTTTCCTTTGTAGTTCATACTTTGACACATTCATTTACCAATGGGATATGTATTGTTTGTGAAACAAGATGAAAGTCTATTTTGGGGAGGATATGATATGGATGAAAGGATCGGTGTTGGAAGTAAATCGGAGTGCATGAAGGTGGAGGATCCCAATTTGTAGGTGTGGGGTTCATGGATAGCTTGTATAGGTGTGATAAGATCTTGACATGGTGGTGATGGAGTGTTTTGATCTTTACTTTGAAAAGGATCACGAGGTGTAGAAGATGGAGTAGCTTTCTCTTTATTAGGTGTGGAATCATCATGTAGTGGTGTGAAAGGCATATATTGATCTTGAGAAGGATGAACATCCTCATGGAATGAAGGGATATCCTTAGATGGAAGCCTATCTTGATCTTGATGAGGAGGGGAATCATGAGATTTTGTAGAAAGCATATCTTGATCATTGGATGGTAGGACATCATTAGGTAGGCTAGAAGAACTATCATGCTCCTAGGATGCAATGGAATCATGAGATGGTATGGATTCATTAGATTTGGTGGAAGGAGGACTTGGAAGGATACTTTTCTTTTGAGATGGAAAGCAATCATTGTGGATGAAAAGTGAAAGGAGTGGATCATCATAGAATTCTTGAGAGATAGGATCTTGGTCAAAGATTGGAGGAACTTGCGGAATTTTGGTATCATCAAATGAAGTGGAAAGAATGCTTTGACCTTGATGTGTAAGGGAGTCTATGTTATCATGGTTTGGACTAAGAGATTGACATGAATCATTGGATGTAGAAGATATGATAGAAGAAGGTGGTTGGATGGAATCGTTAACTTGGGTGAAAGAATCATGAGGTATATTTTGGATTATGGGAGATGAAGATAGATGCATGATGTGGTAAGATTGTTCAATATCATTTGTGTTTGAAGACTTTGATTTGGGCTTCTCATTTAATTTTTTCAAGAATTTGAAGATATTGAACTTGGATGATGTATTTACTAGTGGAGAAGGTCTCATTTCCAAATTTTTGTTAAAGGAATAAGAACAAATGTTTGGCAGCAAATATCTCTCTATGGTTTCTCTTTGTATGTCTTGGAGTTGTTGCTGAAGGTTTTGCATTTGCTGAGTTAAAGCACTCAATTGATCCTAATCTATTTCAGCCATGGTGGTTTAAGTTTCAATTTCCTATTCTTTGAGTTTATGCTTTTTGGGATCTTGTTAAAATGGGAATACAAGTGTTATATTTTTCACTAAAATTTTGATCTTTGTTTGGAAGAGTGCCAAGGATTACAGCTAAGTCAAATAGAATTACAAATTCTATTGATGAGACTAAGTTTTATTTGATTATGCAGCTTCATTTCGTGATGAAAGGATGACAAATCCTAATGATGAAACTAGGCTTAATAATCAAAGGTGTGATAAGTTTGATGATTTAGGCACTTTCAGATGTTAGATCTTGGTTTAGGTTGGAGAATTCCACTTGTAGAGGTCAGTTTTAACAAGTTTAGACTCTGTTGTACCTGAGGAATGATCTTGGATTTGAAAAATATTTTGAATTCTGGTTCAAACTGTGAAATAGGGGATAAATTTGACTCTTGGGTTTTGCATTTAATCAATGCGCTAAAACAGAGTCTAGATGCACTAAAAGATTTTCTAGACGCGCCAAAACAGAGGATGGATGCACTAGAAAATTACACAGATGTGCTATAAGATTGCCTAAACATGCTAGAATAGAGGGTCTATGCGCTGAAATATGTAGTGTATGCACTATACAACTACCTTGATGCACTATAACAGGGGATAGATGCACTAGAATATTACACAGATGCGCTATAAGATTGCCTGGATGCGCTAAAATAGAGGGTTGATGCGCTAAAGTATGCAGTGTATGCGCTATAACAGAGGGTAAATGCATTGAAAGATTGTACAGATGTGCTATAACAACAATCAAATGCGCTAAAAGATTGCATGGATGCACTAGAAAATACAACGGATGTGTTGAACTAGGAAAATGTCACATTTTCTTACAAGTTTGTTTATTTTTTGGATTTTCTAGTCAAAGAATTATTTGTTTCAATGGATATTTTCTGAGTCAAGGTTTTCACTTCCAATGTATGATTTTTTGTTTGAAATTTGTTTAAAAACACATTGGTAAAACACATCAAACATGTACAACTTAAGGCTATGTAGGACAATATTTACTGGATTCCCACTTGGATTTTACTCCAGTTGCACCTACTTTTAGTAGATGATTAGAAGCTTGACCCCATTGGCTCCCCTCCATGACACTCACTTCTATGGGGCAGCCAAGCTTTAGTACCCATGAATCTCCCATGGCATACTTCTCATCTATACTAAAAGCCGCAAAAATGTGGGATGACTTCAAAGGTTAGACCTTCTGTGCCAGTAAATAGAATAAGGATTTTGGCCTTCTAAACAAGAGATTTTAGTATAGGCATTTCATTTGTGGGGGATCATCCATATGACAAGAGACCATTGTTTCCCTTCTTTTCAGAACAATCCTCGTGATACTTGAACTTTCCTCAAGTACCCACATTTATATCCTAGTTGGAAGTTGTTTGGCTTTAGCGTGTTACCAGTTGGGTCGTTCCCTTAGATGATTACTTTTTCCCACAATGCAGACCCTTTAAGGATAAAACAAAATAAAAATGAATGGGTCTAGATTTTTGGTTACCTAATTAAGGGGAGACCATATTCCTACCATTCATCAAGCATGAAAGACATGGTGTTCTTTATCCTTCTAATTAAGCTAGATGCCTATCTTAATAAAAAAGAAAGCATTAAATAACTCCAGCCCTTGCATAAATCATCAATAGTTTGATAAGATTGTCTTTGAAAAACATATATAGTAAAATGGATATCAAATGCTTTTCCTTTCACTTCAATACTCCATGTTCCTCTTAAAACCTGCAATAAATGCTAAAAATGTTAGATGAGATCAAGAAATAAGAAGATATAAGGGTTAGATGAATGATTAGGCATAAAACCCCCAAAACTTAGACCAAGTTACAATGTGATTTGACTTTAGGTGTAAAATTAAAAATTTTAACTCTACAAAAATAAAGAAACACTTACACCATTGCATAGCTTATGAAATTCTACCTCATTTAAAAAAAAAATCTTTGAAAAGTACCTTTGTATGACCAAGATATGACCATTTTAAGATTGACTATAAAAGCGCTAAAGCAAAGATCCTATGCGCTAAAAGATTATTCGTATGCGCTAAAATAAGTATACAATGTGTGTGCTAGAAGATCATTCATATGTGCTAAAAGAAGTGTCAGATGCGCCAAAAGAAGGCTCTAGATGCACTGAAAGAAGCTCTGAATGTGCCAGAATAGTGCCTAGATGCGTTGAAAGATCTTCTGGATGCGTCGTAATAGTGATTGGATGCACTAAAAGACTTTTCAGATATGCCAAAAGAACTCACGGTCGCACTAAAAGAAATTCATGTCTAGAATCAGTAAAACAACTTTCTAGAAATGTCAATAAAAAGGGGCTAAGCCCCACAGTGGGAGCCCTTTTATGTGTGTGTGAAATGTGGGAATTGTTAGTAAATCAAGACAAACACCAATGAGATGAATTATATCAAAGATTTGAATCAAATAAACTACTCTATTTTGTAGTTAAACAAATCTTTAAGAAATTTTCATTGTCCTCTATTCCCAAGGATTTATTAAACCATATTGGCTCTCATATTTTATATGTGCACTATGGTTGCTAAAATGAAAACTTGAGAAATGAGATTGCTATTCAACATGCAAGCCAATTAAGTTCCTACATGAAACTAATGTGATGAAAATGATAATAGAGATATTTGACAAATGGATAAATAATGTTTGATTATACAATGTAAATGCTATGATATGAAGCTAAGATGATTATGCATATGCTCAAATATCAACTATGATTATG
>VDFB02047230.1:562377245-562489970 GCA_007258455.2 Sequoia sempervirens
GTTTTGTTGAATTTTTTCATTTCTATCTAAACTTACCAAAGAATTGAAACCCTAGTTAGTGGAAAACAAAACAAAACATCAAACAAAAAAATTGAACCTTCATTACTGGAAAAAACACATAAAATTGAACCTAGCATACTAAACAAACATAAAATTGAACCTTCATTACCCCCTTTCTGCATTTATTTAAATTGTTTTACATTCTTGTCTATTTTTCCATTCTTTATCACTTATTCTCATGTTTCTTAAATTCTTGCTTTGTTGCTTATTCTTAAGTTAGTATTTCTTTGCTAAACAATTTGTTTTTTAATTTTTTAATTGTTTTGACTCTCCTCAACTCTCAAAATAGAAAGGATCCTTGTTGGAAGTGCTCTAAATTGCCAATACTTAGTGAATCTAGATCCATTGTTAGTACTGACCAAACAAAACTTGTCCTTACAGCCATAGGGAAATGGGCGAAGTTAATGGGTAATAATCAATGGGCTATGCAGGAGGCTATCATATTGTATGATAGCCTCCTACATAACTCATCGATTATTACCCATTAACATTGTGATAGGGCTAATTTAAGTGCTAGAATATGAGCAGCAAACCAAAAGAAAACAAATAACACTAAAAACACTCTACACCTCAAAATTAGCCTAGTTGGATTCAATGCAAAATAAAGACAACAAAATGGAACCTTTGACCTTGTCTTGAATCGATCCTTTGGTTGGCCCTTCGATCTTTGGTGTTGTATGCTCCTTGGATGGCAAGAGATGCAAGCTATAAGATGGATTGGAAATGGATGAAAGTGGAGGCAAGCATGAAAAATGGCTAAGTATGGATTGAGAAAAAAAATTGCAAGAGTTTGGCTACTATGAATGATCTCCCCTAAAATGAGAGAAAAGAGGGGGTATTTATAGAGAATTTGGAATTCTCTACGGAAATGGACGGTCAAAATTGAGCCACCAAGATCAAGATGTAGGGCTATGGTGAGTTGAGAACTCACAAGCCCTCACATCTTGACATGTGGCATGTGAAGTGCCTCAAAAGGGTGATGTGTACATGAGGTGGAAGGATAGTACATGACATAGAGAGGATACATAGTACCTTGGGATTGAGACAAGATCTCCTCATAAAGGAGGTACTTGGCCCCATGTGGGTGAGAGGACATATGGGGAATTAAAAATTCCTCATATATTCTCATGAGGATGAAAGAAGGAATTTAAAATTCCTTTAAATGTATTGGGGGATTAAATGTAAATTAAAAATTCACATAGGGAATGGAGTGCCTTGTTCAAAAATAGAAAGTTTTTAATGAAGTTGACTAAGGACACATTCCATAAATGATATGGGGATTAGAGATGACCTAATTAGGTGATTGAGGTTGTGCAAGTAGTAGATTAGACTAATTAATGACACATTAGAGGCAAGTGGGAAATTATGGAGGATGGGATCCTAATGATGATTAGAGGTGTGCATATCTTAATCATAAATTAATTATGACTAAGAAAGAGAGTTAGATTGCTAAGAGGGATTAGAGGCCAACTTGCAAAAGTTGGAGGATGTGACAATGAGAGAGAAAATAAGGAATTTAAAAATAAATTTCAAATTTCAAAAGATAATATGACTAAATTAAATAAAGTGATGCATTTATTTAATTTAGAGGGGGAAAAGGGGAAAAGTATTTATTAAATTAAATACATTGGGAAACCTTATGTAAGATACCAAAATATTAATTAAATGAATGATTTAATTAATACCGGCGAAGAGGATGATTTAAATGAGAAAAGGGATGATTAAGGAGACTACTTTGACCATATGGAAGTGGTAAAATTTGGATTTCTACATTTTTCCCCTCTTCAAAACATTATTAGGATAATATGGTTTCGAAGAAAATTAAAATACAGACGATGCTATGGAAGAAGTGACCGGAAAAGAGATGCCTCAGCATGGGAAAGACTGTGTGAACTACCCGAACGGAGGAGAGACAAAGAGGATGCCCCTATCTCACAAGGGAGGGTTTATGATGAAAGATTGGGAGAGAATGGTAGGGTATGCCCCCTCGAGAAGGGGACGGGGACAGGGACAAAAAAGGGGGCCCCAAGAAACTTCTCGAAAGTATGAAGTGGTATATGTCTATTGAAAGAGCACAAAAAATCAAGAAGATTGGCGCTTGAACGAGGAAAATGGGTTTACAGTGTGGAAATAGTAGCCCTGGGAAGATAAGGGGGGAGGGAATTAGTTGTGGCTAAAAAAGGTTAAATAAAAAGAAAAAATTCCTTTCATTTTAAAAAAGTGAAAAATGGGGGGGAAAAGTTATAAAAGGTAATTGGGGAAGTTACCTCTCCTCATTTGGACAGCTATCAAGTGAGGAGAGGAGGAAGAAGAGGAGAGAGTAAAAGAGAGGAGACACGATGTCAGAGTATGATTCAGACATCATTCATCGGGGGGACGAGAGATGACGATTCTTCAACGAGTGTGTCGTGCCACGCCAGGTGAGTCTGAAACCCCACTTTGTGATTTTGTTCAATTTGGCCAATTTTTTGCAAAAACAAAAATATGGGTTTTGTGGGGTGGCTCGGAAGAAAAAATGGGTTAGCGAGAAATTTTTAGGTCTTTTTTTTTTGGGGGGATGGCCGAGGGATAAAGCTAGGGAGGGTTGGGGAGACATGGAAGTAGGTCCCTTAGAGGCACAGGTAAGGTCCATGGCTTCCGAGGCAGATCCGCCAACCAGCCGGAGGTGGAGCCCTTGACCCCTAAGATCCTTTCCCGAGGCCCCAGGCCCGAGGCCCACTTGCCAGCCCGAGGCGGAGTTAGCCTCAGACCCGGACTACGCCCGCCCGGCAGCAGGGAGTCCCGCCAGCTTGAGATGGGAATCACCCTCTGAGCTTCGAGGCTAGTCCACCTAGGCTTTCGAGCCCGAGCTTGCCATAAGCTTCAGGTGGGAGTTCTGCAGCGAAGCCCGAGTCCGTCGAGCTTCAGTGGAGTCCCGCTGCCCGAGCCTTCGGGAGGAGTCGCTAGGCCTCCGGTGAGCTTCGCCCCTTAAGCTCAGGTGGGTTTGCCCAAGGGTCGTGGCAAAGCCAGGAAAAAGAAGAGGATAGGAAAAAAACACATAAAACACAAAAAACAAAAAAAGGGGCAAGGGGGGATGGAGAAATAATGGGATAGGGAAGGGGAATCATGGGGCGGGAACAGGTAGAACAAGACGATGCTAGAAGAGACTGACAAGGTGTCGTTGTGATGGATACAGAAGGTGGAGAGTTTACAGACGTGAGAGAGATGGTCTGAGGTGTTGACGAGATGTATGGCACAGATGATGGGCGCGGACCACCAAAGACTGACAAAGGCCGGATTACTTCATATGCTGACATATCTGACGATTAAGGCCCACAGGGCCATGCTGACAACCCTGATAGAGCGTTGGGACTCGGTGACATCGACGTTCCATCTACTGACTGGGGAGATGACGGTGACCTTGGAGGATGTTTGGCGGATTTTGAGGCTCCCTATAGCAGGGCTTGCAGTTAGCGAATGTTGGATGCCGGACGAGGTGCTGGATGAGTCTGTGCGTGTGGTTTTTTGCAGTGATGATCTACTAATTCAGCGGGGGCAGCTGGATTTGGACAGGTGTCTGTCGTGCAGGGTACCGACATTGTCTTTGTACTTAGCAAGACTGATTAACGGGATCCTAGTACCAGACCGGAGTGGTCAATTTTTGCATCTCAAGTTAGTCAAGGTGATTCAACATATCATCGAGGGCCGAAAGGGGTAGTTTGTGTGGGGGACATGCATGCTAGCACATCTGTATCAGAACATGCACTAGGTATGCTACCGGAAGGTGCTGAGTGTGGCCCATGTCACACTACTACAATTTTGGGCATGGGAGCACATCAGGGGGACCAGACCGATTGTGCACAAATTAGGAGAGTAGGATGATAGAGAGGTCATGGCCTGGGGTTGGGGGCCAGAGGCGAGAGCGATACTACGGTATCAGGAGGTGAGAGATGTAGATATATGGAGGAGACAGTTAGATGATGTGCAGGTAGAGATGATAGTGTGGCGTCCTTATATGGTGCGGCACTTCAAGGGCTAGAGGGGTGATGAGGAGGCACACAGTGGTTACTTCTTCACCCATTGTTATCTTATCGGGAGGATTCTGCTAATAGTGGAGCTACATAGACCCGATCGGGTGACACGACAGTTTGGAGTAAGGCAGGATATTCCCGTGGGGCAAGTGAGATTCCGACGATTGTCATGAGAGCGGCCATGGGGGGCTCTACTAGGCCTGGATGCAGTGTGGGTGGAGCTAGAGACACTACAGTTTATGCCATACCCAGACAGGTGGGAGGGGCAGAGGGATGCATGGGTGACAGATCGATACCGATAGTGGTTCAGGCGACATCCACCGCCACAGATTACCCCAGTAGTGTCGATTGAGGGAGCACTCGGGTTCGGGTCAGAGGATGAGAGACGACTGAGGGCAGCGGGACTGGCACCCCAAGGGTGATAGAGAGGAGGTTAGGCGAGAGGAGGACAGCAGGGGGAGGGACAGGAGGCGGTTGGAGGAGCGGAGCAACCAGCGAGGGTAGCCAGGAGGAGGAGACAGGAGGTGGTTAGGGCAGACGAGGAGCCAATGAGGGTAGCCAGGAGGAGGAGATGACATCATAAAGCCTAGGGAGGAGATGGAGCAGGGGAGGGAGAGGATGAGGCCAAGGCTATAGCACAGCAGGATAGGGGGCTAGAGATCCAGAGAGAAAGGAGCCAGGAGGCACGTGCATCCTCAGGAGGTCGACAACGGGGGAGAGGGGGGGCAACCGAGACTAGCAGAGCGCAGGAGAGATAGGAGGTAGACATGGCCATAGGAGGGCAACAACAATGGAGACAGGAGGAGGGTGAGGCCAGCAGAGGGCAGTAGAGGATGACAGGGAGAGAGAGAGCCCCTTCGGTGATAGATGTGGATTCGATGGAGGCATCGACAGAGAGCGAGGGGTATGAGCCACGAGAGATGGACATTAACATGGATGTGTATGACCTTTGACCACTGTCGATAGAACCTCCCTAAGGAGAGGATCTCGTGGTGGTGTTGAGAGAGACTATGGAGAGAGTGCGCCTTAGTGAGCAGCAGTTACGATAGACAGAGGCAGAGTGGGTCAGATTAGAGGCAGCGTTGAGCAAGCTACAGGCACGATTTGCCTAGGGTGAGAGAGATTATTCAGTCCTATCCACACTGGTGTTGGATGTGGAGAGGAGATTTATGAGAGAGAGGGATGAGGCTCGAGATGAGGTAGTTGACTTGCAAGCAAAGGTGGTTAGGGAGCATGAGGAGGGAGATGCAGCGAGATGGGAGCGAGAATGTTTGGTGGCAGAGGAAGCGATACGACAGGTCGTTGGAGGAGGGACAGGGTAGGAGCCATTAGAGATTGGGGGGACGACTGAAGATACAGAGGATCTATAGAGATAGCTACATCGGTTATGGAGAGAGAGAGCATATTGGCACCGAGAGCGAGTTGAGCTCAGAGACAAGGTGGACTGTTTAGAGCAGACAATGGGGGATATGGGGTTGATGTGGCAGAGAGAGGAGGAGATGAGGAGAGAGATGCAGATGCTACGGTCAGAGAGAGATGTGGCACAGGCACAGGTGCAGGCCTTAGAGGTTGATAGGGATGTGTTACAGGCATGCACCCAGGTGGCCGAGAGTGGGCAGCAGGTGGCAGAGTCAGAGGTTAAATCTCTCTGGAGAGAGAGGGATGGAGCAGTATCATAGGTGTCGGGTCTTCAGCAAGAGCGAGATTCTGCCGAGTTGAGACCGAAGGCACTTGAGAGGGACATGGATGTAATAGAGGCTTGGGCACATGCCACAGAGAGAGAGAGAGAGAGAGAGAGAGAGAGAGAGAGAGAGAGAGAGAGAGAGATGTTGCAGAGGTACGAATGTAGACACTACAGAGAGAGCGGGACGCAACAGTGGCTCAGGTGTAGTCAATGCAAGTTAGTGATGTGATAGGGACAGATACACAGGGGTTATAGGGAGAGAGGGATGCAACAATGGCTAGGGCAGTGGCTACTGAGGAGATGAGAGATAGGGTTCAAGCAGAGATGGCATAGTTATGACTATCCCAGGAGGCCTGGGAGCAGGAGAGGAGATTGATCACTAGAGATTGGGATAGATATTGCCAGGAGCGGAATTTCGGTCGGATTCAAGTTGCTAAGAGAGAGGAGAATGAGAGGGAGGCAGGATTTTGGATGGCCGCGTACTACCATGCAGTTCCAGACCTGACACAACGGATGTTCCAGTATGTTCGACAGACACCACAGATGTCAACACCATCCTAGTCTTTGGAGACGCGGACCCGAGGTTATAGTGACTCATCAGGTTCCTCACCAGGCAGGAGATCAGTACCTAATTCACCACAAAGATCAGATGTGGGTAGCTCATTCGGGAGATGACATGTTACTGAGTTTTTGACAGATGCAGGGTGGATGGATAGGCCATAGTGACAAAGATCAGAGATGCTCTACATCTCTAGATTTTGTACCTTATTAGATGATGTATGAGGGCTATGTGATGGATATATGATAGATTTTGATGTGTGATGGATATATGACGTACATTGTATTATTTTGATTGTGATATGGGACAGTCCTTCTTGACACTATGCACATGTATATGATATTTCTTGCTTATGTAGATGGATACTTTGGTTTATTTATGCACATGTTTATGATACTACATGCTTATGTGGATGTATGAGTATATGATACTTCATGTCTATATGGATGTATGAGTATATTTATTTATGCACATATTTATGATATGGCAATGGATGATTGGGTTTATGTATTTGTGGAATATGGATGATTTTATTAATGCAGATATTCACATGGTGATATGATGTATGCATATGTTATATCTATGATGACTTATGTGTATGGATGTCTAGTTGATTTATTGACATGTATGTATATGTGTATGATGGATTCTGTATGAATATTTTATATATGTAGGATGTGATGTATTATGAGTCTGACACTTTGTGATGTAGGTGGTGATGTATGTGTGGTTAATAGAATGAACCTAATATGTGATAATGCTCTTGTAATTTATAGTGAATTAATAATGAAAGGAAATAATACATGATCATAAGCATCAATAAGAACTGACATGATAATGAGAGATGGGTATGTAGTGATTGTGTAAAATAGGTGTAATTTGTCACCTATCAAAAAAAATTAGTATCTTGAGAAGAATGGGAAAGAGAGCGAGATAAAGTATTTGTACAACCAAAATCATAGGGTGAATGCAATGTAACAGATGATGAAATGCAATCCTAATATGAGTTGCAATCTTCAGAGCACTGATTTTTGCTATAGCATAAGATACCAGATACCCTGATATGTAAGACCAAGGCAAGTTGGCATCCAATGCATGAAACAAACACA
Organism: Sequoia sempervirens; assembly: GCA_007258455.2. Lineage (NCBI taxonomy): Eukaryota > Viridiplantae > Streptophyta > Pinopsida > Cupressales > Cupressaceae > Sequoia > Sequoia sempervirens. The sequence continues at coordinate 562,384,668 of VDFB02047230.1, forward strand.
ACAAACAAAAAGGCTACCCCAACACCCCAAGGTCATGATGACCTTGGTCGGGCCAAGTATTGGGATAACCACAAACATACAAGGATTCCTCAGCATAACACAAGACCTTAGGGATCTTGGTGGGTACTATGTGGGACAACTGAGAAGACAAGAACAAAGAAAAGACCAAGGTAAGCCCCTATGTTAATGAGTCAAAGTGCACCATGATATGATGGATCAAGGCGACCATGAAAAATGTTGATAGGGAGCCAAAATGATAAACAAAATCCAAAACATCAAAAGATCACAATCAATTTCAAAATGTCCTTTGCCATAGGATCAAGGGGATGGATGGGATTGATGAGGTCTGCTAGGAAGGATACATCATGTTGAGACCGATGATGGATACTGAACTAGAATGACCCAGTTTGACGCCGGATGTTTTCCATTAGCCAGATGTCTTGACACTAAGGGATTTTGTTTGTGAAGACGAGCTAGACAAGGACAGAGATTGACATACCCTATAGACCTAGGGGCTTGGGGGTCGATCAAAGATTAGCCTTGCCTATGTGAAGCCCTCGTAATTCATGAAAATCCCATGGATAAAGCAGAAAGAGGACGATGAAGACAAATGATAGACGACCAACACGTGATGGTTGGAATACCCCAGGGGCAGATCAAATGATCATCCTTGCCTACATGACAGCGCAGGGGCAACATAGTTCGACTGACGAAGTGATAGGATGGGATCTAGATGAAGACTGACATGATGGATGATCCTATGTGATGACATAGACCAACCAACAAGGAGATGAACGACATAATCTTAGAGTGGGATGCTGAAAAGCTCAGGATGGGGGATAGGCTAGATGGGTCATCCAATGCTCAACCAAAATATACCAAGCGGTCAAGGCTGGGATGGGTGAGAACGATAGTGCGGATGAAAGCATAAAATAACTAGGATGCTAGGTAGATAATGATTAAGCCCTCTATGAATGATTCTTGTTACCAGGTTTTCACCATCCATACTTATCCAAAGCGCCACAAAAAAATGGTTTTCACCATAGGATGAACTTATTTCTCTTTACTATTTTATTTTTTTGGATTTTTGGATTTTTTCGATTTTATTTTTATTTTATTTTTTTGATAGGTGGGGTTACCAAGTGGACTTAGGCGTAGAACTTCTTCAGATACACGATTTTGATGGGTTCGTCAAGGGGCTCTCCTTCAAGAGTAGTCAGCCTATATGCCCCAAATCCATATTTGGCGGCTATGATATAAGGCCCCAACCAGTTCGGTTTAAATTTTCCTTTCTTGTCTTGGTCTTGCTGAGTACGCTGATTCTCTTTGAGGACAAGATCACCCACCTAAAATTGTCAAGGGCGAACCTTCTTGTTGTAGTGACGCTTGAGGCGGTTTTGGTATGCTTGCAGGTGATCGTAAGCTTTGATTCTTCTTTCATCAAGTAACTCTAGTTGTGTAAGTCGTGCAACACGAGCATCCTCCTCACTAATAAGATTTTTTAGGGAAATTCTCAATGATGGGATCTCAACTTCAATTGGAAAGATGGCTTCAGTGCCATAGACTAAAGAATATAGAGTGGCCCTTGTAGGGGTGTGAATGGAGGTACAATATTCCCAGAGGGCGGGATGAATATGGAGGTGCCAATCTCGACCAGTGTTATTGACAACCTTTTTGAGGATGCAGATGAGGGTCTTATTGGTGGCTTCTGCTTGACCATTACCCTAGGGGTAATAAGGCGTTGACCAACGATGATGGATGTGAAAGGTGTCGTAGAGGTGTTTCATGGCTTGATTTTTGAAGGGTTTTCCATTATCGGAAAGGATGGTGGATGGGATACCATATATGCAGAGAATATGGTAAAGGATGAACTTTGAGATCTGAATACCAGTGATCTGTGAGAGCAGTATTGCTTCCACCCACTTAGTGAAGTATTCAGTGGTAGTGATTATGAATGTATTGCCGTCGGATGATGGTTCCCATGAATCTTGCCAATCAATTCGAAACCCCATTGAGAGAATGGCCATAGAGCTAGGAGGGGTTGAAGATCATGTGTTGGAGCATGAATCAAATCTGCATGTTGTTGGCAAGGAAGGCACTTCTTCAAAAATTCACTAGCATCATGCTCTAATGTAGGCCAATAATATCTAGCTCGGAGAATCCTTTTGGCCAGGGCCATACCATTTGAGTGAGCTCCACAAACACCACTATGTACCTCTGTTAGTGTCGTGCGGGCTTCGGTCTCATTCAGACACCTAATGAGGATCCCATCATACCTGGGACGATAAAGCGTATCACAAACAATGATGTATTGGGAAGAGCGATGAATGAAGGATTTGCGTTGATTACGTGTAAGATCTGGGGGTATAATATTATCATGGAGATAGGTATATATGTCTTGGTACCAAGGGGAGGCAGGACCTATGATATCACACACCATATCAGTCTCAAGAATATCATATGCTAGGATTAAAAGTTGTTTGAAAAAGAGCTCACATTCTGTCTGATCTTTAGGCATGTCAATCAGGTAACCGATAGTGGCCATTGCATTTGCTGCTTTATTTTGTACCCTAGGAATTTGGTGAAATTGTATGAAGGTGAAATATTTCTTGAAATCATCCACCATGTGTTTATAGGGTAACAACTTATCATCCTTTGTGAGGAATTCATCATTAACTTGTTTGATGACTAATAATGAATCACCAAAGACTTTCAAGTGAGTTATATGCCACTGTTTTGCAATTCAAAGGCCGATGAGGAGGGCTTCGTACTCTACGATGTTGTTGGTAGATGGGAATGCTATCCTGAATGATTTTGGAATGTAGTCACCTTGAGGGGTAACTAATAAAATCCTTGCGCCTGATCCATTATGAGTGTATGAGCCATCAAAATACAGTGTCCAAGCTAGTGCTTATGTAACTATGGAAACTTCTTCATCTAGAAATTTAGTGTCCAGAGGGTAAGCATCTACTAATGGTGCCTCGGCCAACTGATTAGCTATGACCTATCCCTTTATGGCTTTCTGTTCCACATACTCTATGTCAAATTCACTTAGGAGCATGACCCACTTGGCCATGCGGCCAGTCAAGGTGGTCCTGGACAACAAATACTTCAGTGGATCAATTTTAGCAATTAATTTGACCAGATAGCTGAGCATGTAATGTTAAAGTTTCTGTGTGCTAAAGACTAGTGTGAGGCAGGCCTTCTCCATGGGAGAGTATTTTAATTCATAGCCGACCAATGTCTGACTGATGTAGTAGATTTCCCTCTCTTTCGATGATTCATCATGTTGTGCCAACAATGCCCCCAGCACGACTAAAGTGGTAGAGATATACAACAGGAGGGGTTTCTTGGGAATAGGTGGCATCAAGATTGGAGGATGAGCTAAGTATTCTTTGATCTTATCGAAACCTATTTGACACTGTTGGTTCCATTGGAAGGTGGAGTCTTTCTTCAGGAGATGAGTGAATGGTTGACACTTATCCGCGAGCTGGGCTATGAACCAATGGATGGATTGCATCTTTCCTTGGAGGCTTCTTAACTGTTTCAAATTGCACGGGGGTGGCATGTCTAGAATAGCCTTCACCTTGGCAAGATCAACCTCAATACCCCTTCGAGAGACTATGAAACCCAACAACTTTCCTGACGTGACACCGAAGACACACTTTTTTGGATTTAGTTGTAACTTGTAATGCTCCAACCATTCAAAGATCTTTTTCAGGACGGTAGGATGTTCCGCTCGTGTTCTAGATTTCCCTAACAAGTCATCGACATAATCCTCCATGATGATATGGATGAGGTCATGGAAGATGACTGTCATTTCCCTTTGATATGTCACCCCTGCATTTTTGAGACCAAAGGGCATAACATTGTAACAGAAAGTACCCCATGGTGTTGTGAAAGTGGTCTTATGTTGGTCCTCAGGTGCAATTCAAATCTAATTATAACCAGAGAAGCCATCCATGAGGGATAGCATCTCATGTCCTATTGTGAGGTCGACCAACATGTCAATGTTAGGCAGAGGCAAGTCATCTTTTGGGCAGGCCTTGTTAAGATCCCTGAAGTCTGTGCAGATCGGAATGTCTCCATTTGGTTTGGAAACTGGTACTATATTGGATATCCACTTAGAGTAGTCAATTGGTTTGATAAAACCTACATCTAGTAACTTCTCCAATTCCTTCTTGACTAACAATGCTACTTGTGGATGCATTTTGCGGAGTTTCTGTTTGACAGGCATGGCATCTGGGCGAACATCTAGATGATGAACCACTAAGGCGGGGTCTAAGCCTAGCATGTCTAAAAATAACCAAGTAAAGTTAATGATTCCCTCTTTGAGTAGCTGCACAATGACTGGATACTCTTGCTCTGAGAGTGACTTAGCTACATAGGTGATCTTAGGATTTTCAATAGTACCCAAATTAACTTCTTGAGTCTCTTTGATTAGAATGGATGATCAAGCAAATAACTGAGTTCCCACAAGGGGAAGATGAACATCTCCATCTTCCAGCGCCTCTTTGAGGTTTTCACCATCAGATGCGTCCTTTATTTTTACTTTTTCAAGGCTAAGAAGTGCCTCGGGGAGGTTTTCACTAGATGACCGCTTTTTATTTTTTTTATTCTTATTTTTGCGACTGGAGTGTTGATCCTCCCCCAATCTTGTGAGGTTGACATATGTATCCGCAGAAATATTGATAGGTGTGCTGTCACATAGGTCCCAATCAATAAGCTCAGGGTGACGAAGGGATAGGCTAATGGTACAGATGGATAGGCATTCAAACATGGATGATAGATCAGTGTGATCGATGTCATCATATGCACGTATGATGGATTCCTCCTTTGGTATGTCTTCCAATGAGCCATCATCCACGGTGACACTATTAGAGGTGTTAGATGATGTTGCAGGGATTTTATGATTTTTATCGTATCTGATGCCTATGTTCTTTGGAAGATGTATCAATAGGTTGCAACCACCCCTGTTCTTCTTTACCTAGGCCCCTACCTTGGTAGTTATGCTTTTTCTACAAATTTAGCTGACCAAGGATATGCTTCTTAAAAATATTCTTTTAGAGAGGGATCTGGTTGGGGTTCTTCTCGGTATACCCATTAACTTATATCCTCTTCTGGTGCATCTATCTTTATACTAGGGGACCTGAAAGTGGTGGTAGGGATGTTTCTACCATTGAAGGTGATAGTCTTGTCCTCCTTTGGAGTAGCATGTGAAGGTTGACCATACTCGTGTGGTGACGGTGGCATGGTTGCTACATTAAGAGCAGTATGCATTTCGTATTCACCATGCCCTTTTTCAATGATCTGGACTTTTGTGACTGTAGGATCAATGGTGGAAGATGGAGTGGTTGTTGTGGTGGAGGGTGGATTAGCGGATGATGTCTAAGATGTCCCCATTTCGACCCCAGGACAATAATGTAAATGGGGAAATAATGCTTCTAAAGTGCGACAGTATTCAAATGGTTGGGGGTCGGCATAGATGGTGACTTCTTATCCGTTGACCAGGAATTTTAGGCATTGATGGTACATGGAGGGGACGACTTGCATAGCATGGAGCCATGGGTGGCCTAGGAGGAGATTATACGGCAAGTCCAGATCAAGGACATGATAGGTAGTGTACTGAACCATGGGTCCCACTTGGATAGGAAGATTGATAATTCCCTCTGAATTTCTTTCTGCTTTATCATAGGCCTTGATCGTGATGATCTGATTACTTAAATCTGCTTGAGTATACCCCACCTATTTTATGAATTTTACAGTACACAGATTGAGGGCAGAGCCATTATCTACCAAGACCCTTTTTATTTTATGACGGGCAACCACGACTTCGATATGCAAGGGGCGATTATGATTGACATCGATATTTGGCATGTCATTCTGGCTGAAGTGTAGCTGATAAGATAAAGCCAGGTGTCCTACCAAAGCTTGGAATCGTGTGGGGTTGATGTCATTAGGTACATGGGTTTCTTGTAAGGCTCTTTTGAGGATTTCTTGATGTATAGGAGAAGACTTAAGCAAATCCAAGATAGAGATATGAGCAGGGGTCTTTCCTAAGTGATCAAGGATGTTGTACTAAGAGCTTATAGGAGTTGATTAGGTGGGTGCGGAGGTTGTAGGGACAGTGATGCAGGCTCGTTGTGTAGTAACAACACACTGAGGGTCTTTGGCTTTGACATGTATCATAGATAGACGAGGTTCTACCTGCTCAATGTAATGGATAACACCCTCGTAATTGAGGGGTACATTCTTATAGCTTACGTTATTTGTGTTGTTGTCTTGGGGATTGTTGTTGGAGGTGCTTGCACCTTGATTATAGTTTGGAAAGGCATTTTGATATATCTGCAATTGAGCATTGGACGACTAAGCTTGGTTGGTGTCAACCTTGATATCTCCTCGATCAATGAGATCTTGGACATAGTTTTTCAGACCCTGACATTTATTCAAAGAGTGTCCTTTAATTTTATGGAACTCACAATAATCATTTTCCCTAAACCATGCAGGCTTGGGTTTGGATTTGTCAAGTGGCTTGGTGACAGGATACGTGATTGGATAGTTGATCTGTAACAATTTATTGAAGACGACACTTAAGGGTTCTCCTAATTGAGTATACTAGCATTTAGTGTTCCCTTGGCTGTTCTGATTTGACTATTGAGGAGGACGAGGCACCCCCTGTGGTACAAATATGGCGTTAGGTATGGATGGTTGTTGTCTCTGGGATGTATTAGCCACTTGGACGTGTTTAGTATCAGTCACACCATCATTCACTGTGTTCTTGTTCTTGTTCCAAAAACGTGGCTTATCTCCAAATGACCTTTCTTTAACATGGCTATGTATTTTGATGTGCCCTTTGGCAACAAGGGCATGTTCAAGGATAGGTCCCTTTTCCACTATCTCCATGAAACTGGTGACACAATGTAACCTAAAGTTATGAGCCATGTCGGGATGAGAGTTCTCCATGAAGAGGGTGACCATGTCCTCTTTTAGAGGGGTTTTCATTTGGCTTGCTAACGCATGCCACCTATGAAGGTAGCTAGTAAAGGTTTCACCCTCATGTTGTTTCTCTTTGAGGAGATCTAAGGTGTCAGTGTCCTCCAAATTGAAGGAGAAGTAGGATACAATTTTTTCTGACAGGTCTGCAAAAGTTCGAGGCTCATGAACCACTCTAGGGCATTACCTGTCAGGCTTCGTGGGAACAGGCGCAAGAGATAGTTGTCATTGTGCATAACTTCTTGACACTGGGAGTAAAACTCCTGTAAGTGGGCCTTGGGATCTTCGTTCCCCCTATATCTGTTGAATTTTGGTATTTCAAAATGTTTAGGGAAGGGGATCAACGAGATGGAGGGATCCAATGGATATGGGCATATGTCCTCAAATTTGAATTATTGTTTGTCAATCCCTGCCTGAAGATCTTTCAGAGCGGCTTTAATTTCTAGCAAATCCAGTTGACTGGTGGTGGGTTGGATGGATATAGATGGTAGGACGATAAAGGATCCTACTGAGAGAGTGTCAGATTGTTCAGGTATGGGTTTGGATGATGGAGTGATGACATCCCTTGTTGGTATGCTAGGGGATTTTGTTGATACATGGGTTGTTATTGCGAGGTATAGTATGAATTCATTTGATAAAAATATGAAGTAGGCTGCTGAGGAGCTTGGATGTGATGTTGCGGATTGACCTGTTGATACTGCTCAGGGTATTGTTGTGATTGTTGAGAGGCCACATAAGGTGGTTCCTGCTGGGACTGCTATTGGTAATAATGATGTTGTGGTAGTTGTTGATGTGATGTGAGATGTTGTGTGGGCCGAGAAGGGATGTTGTAATGCATTTGAGCTTGCGTTCATAGGATGGATGTGAGGAAGGGGGATATGGTCTGAGTGGGAGGTCGGGACCAATTGCTTTGCGGCTAGTATGGTGGTTATTGCGAGGAAAATAGCGGCTATTGTTGTTGGGGCAGCTGAGATAACGTAGGGGTATTTTGCAAGGGAGGTTGTTGGGTACTGAAGGGGACATTCAAAGGTAGTAGATTAGATTGGGGGGGTTGTGGAGATGCATATGAAGGCGATGGAATGTTTATAGCCTTGGAAGTTGGAGGTAATGTAGTAAAAGGGGTGCCCCCAGTGTTGATGGGAGGTGGATTTGAAGGGGGTGGTGTCGGTAGCATTAGCGGTTGTGGTTGCGGGATGTTTTGTGGCATGCCAAAGGAAAAAGGATCATTAGGATCAGTGGTTTTGGGTACCCCTATGACTGAGATTGCGGGATGCGGGGGATTGCTAATGGGATACAGAATGACGTTGTCGAATTCAGGCTGATGCCAACCTTCTATGGGAGGAACGTTGGGGACATATGAACTACCTGGTGCGTTGTGTGAACCTTTGGGTATATTAGGTGCGGAATCACCATACTTGGTTAGGTCGATACCTGATGGTAGCTTGACACCCTTTTCAATTAAGTGAGCCAAGATTTCTTCGCCATGTTTTTCAAGAAGGCGATCTATCATTTGCACATTGACCGATTTACTAAAGTGTTCCTCAAATATAATTTCGGGTTGAATGACCATGCTTTCATCCCCGGGGGGTGATGCGTTTTGACCATCGATATTGGATTGTGATGATGTACCATTGTGTGGATCCTGAGGGATGTTCACACCACTATTGGGGTCTTGTGAGGCATTAGCTAAATTGTTCGGGTCTTGAGGGATTTTTAGTTGGGATTGTTGTTCAACCATTTTCCTTGTTTCTGACTGGGTCTAAACAGGCGTGCAAGATGATAGGATGGGCTAGGATGCTAGAATGACCTTGGCAATGAAAGGATCGATTTGATTTGATGATTGATTAGCCGATGAGGATGTGGCTTGATGGAATTGATTTGATTTGACTCAAGTGGATTGAGTTGATTGGTAGATAATGAGTTGATCTGAATTGGACGATATAACGATTCGATTTGGATTGATGATTGATTAGGATGAATGATGGTGATTGGAATTTGAAACCAAGTTCAAGAGTGATCCCTAGTAATGCTAGGTGTTGGTTAATTGATTAAAGAGGGGATGTATGATAATGACACCGAATCCAATTTGAGATAGAAGTGGATTGATTGGGCCAACAAGGATAACTGACTTAGGACAGATGATGATCCAAAGTTGGTTTTGATGGATGAAGATTAGAGATGAACACCTAGATCAACTTGGATAATTGCTCTAACGAGGTTTCAATGGGATACCGATGGTCTGAAACATGGGTTCGAAATGGGAAAATGAGGACTCTAAATGGCTGAAGGGATGCACGAGTTGAGGGGATGAGTGTTTAGGATGGTGAACGGATTCCCAAAATGGGTGTATGGATGTTTGAAACGAGGAGACAAGTGATCGAGATGGTGAAATCAAGGTCTTGAATGACAAAGCGAATGAAAAAGTTGATCAGTCAAGGGTCAAGTCTGCCCCTATGAAGGGAAGCTTTGCCCAAGGAACAAAAGATGGTCAAATTTGGTCAAAACAGTCCTGAAAGAGGTGGGTCAATAGGCCAGGTCTGCCCAAGGAGAAAAAATTGGTCAGATTTGGTCAAAACAGGCCTAAAAGGGTTGGGTTAACAGGTCAAGTCTACCCTTGGATGGGTTTGGTCCGCCCAAGGAGCAAAAATTGGTCAGATTTGGTCAAAACAGGCCTGAAAGGGCTGGGTTAACAGGTTAAGATCACCCCTGAATGGGTCAGGTCTGCCCAAGGAGAAAAAAATGGTCAGATTTGACAAAACAGGCCTAAAAAGGCTAGGTTAACAGGTCAAGTTTTCCCTTGGATGGGTCAGGTCCACCCAAGGAGCAAAAATTGATTAGATTTTGTTAAAACAGGCTCCAAAGGACTGGTTTATAGGTCAGGTCCACCCCTGGATGGGTCAGGTCCGCCCAAGGAGCAAAAGTTTGTCTAATTTTGTGAAAATAGTCTCCAAAGGACTAGTTTAACAAGTCAGGTTTGTCCCTGGATAGGTCAGGTGCACCCAAGGAGCAAAATTTGGTCAAATTTTGTGAAAATAGGCTCCAAAGAACTGGTTTAATAGGTCAAGTCCACCCCTGGATGGGTTAGGTTTTCCCAAGGACCAAAAATTGGTCAAATTTGGTCAAAACAGGCCTGAAAGGGTTGGGTTAACAGGTCAAGTCTGCCCCTAGATGGGTCAGGTCCGCCCAAGGAGCAAAAATCAATCAGATTTTGTTAAAACAGGCTCCAAAGGACTGGTTTATAGGTCAGGTTTTCCCCTGGATGGGTCAAGTCCGCCCAATGAGCAAAATTTTTTATAGAGGGCATATCCGGCTGTGCAGAGGTCAGGTTCGGCTGTCTGTTAGGGAAAATCTAACTGTCTATGAGGGAAAATCTGGCTATCTACAGGTTTAACTTGACTTTTGACAAAACATACTAAGGCAAAGGACTGAAAACATAACAATCATGAAAGAAATAGATTTGGCTGAATCAAACAATCACTGGTTTCACATAAAAAAGATAAAATCAGACAACATAGACCTAAGTCTAGTAGAGAGGGTAAGGCCAACAAAGTCTTCTAATCTAGGATGAACATGGTTACTAGGGAGTCCTCGATATACGCCCAATATGTGAGGCCCAAACTGTGAACACCAACCTGTTACAAGCGTGAGTCAGGAACCTTAAAGGTTCAGACCAACTCTTCACATCATCCCAATGCTTCACCAATTACAATGCAATTGGATTGAGGTACAACTTTCACTCTCCCTCCTTTATATACCCCACTGGTACGCATGGTTGGAATCATCCCTTGGGTTGATGAAATCCCCAAGCAGGTCCCACTAAGAAAAATAAAAGGGGTGGACTCAAAGGATGTGGTAAGCTACGATTTCTCATCACCCAGGATCGTCGAATGGTGCAAGGGGATTGGATATGTCAAATAGCTCACCCAAAAACACGACAAACAAGGTTGATTGACACCTCCTAGTTAAACAATGTTCCTAAATTAGGGGTTAAAAACCCTTAAATAGCCAAAAAGATTGCTAAAAAGTGAAATTTTACCTTCTAAAAAATATTGTCTAGCAAAAATCCATCTATCTGTGAGGGAAAATATGGCTGTTTGTCAGGTCAGGTCCACCCCTCTGTGAATTTTTTTCCAAAAACAACTTTTGAGGTCTGTGGAGGGCAGGTCCGCTATGGGAAAGGTCAAGTCTGCCTATGGAGGACAGGTCCGCCTATCTGTCAGGTCAGGTCCACCCTAGGAAAAGGTCAAATCTGCTCCTATGTAGGTCGAGTCCGCCCCTCTGTAACCTATACCTGCAAAAAGTTAAAAAATAGCAAATGTGAAAGCAAGAGACTCATTTGTGGGTCCCACCGAGCGTGCCAGAAATGTGATAGGGTGAATTTAAGTGCTAGAATATGAGAAGCAAACCAAGAGAAAGAAAATAACACTAAAAAAACTCTACACCTCAAAATTAGCCTAGTTGGATTCAATGCAAAATAAAGACAACAAAATGGAACCTTTTACCTTGTCTCGAATCGATCATTTGGTTGGCCCTTCGATCTTTGGTGTTGTATACTCCTTGGATGGTAAGAGATGCAAGCTATAAGATGGATTGGAAATGGATGAAAGTGGAAGCAAGCATGAAAAATGGCTATGTATGGATTGAGAATATTTTTGCAAGAGTTTGGCTACTATGAATGATCTCCCTTAAAATGAGAGAAAAGAGGGGGTATTTATAGAGAATTTGGAATTTTCTAGGGAAATAGACTGTCAAGATTGAGCCACCAAGATCAAGATGTAGGGCTATGGTGAGTTGAGAACTCACAAGCCCTCACATCTTGACATGTGGCATGTGAAGTGGCTCAAAAAGGTAGAAGGATAGTACAGACATGGAGAGGGTACATAGTACCTTGGGATTGGGACAAGATCTCCTCATAAAGGAGGTACTTGTCCCCATGTGGGTGAGAGGACATATGGAGAATTGAAAATTCCTCATATATTCTCATGGGGATGAAAGAAGGAATTTAAAATTCCTTTAAATGCATTGGGAGATTAAATGTAAATTAAAAATTCACATGGGAAATGGAGTGTCTTGTTCAAAAAGAGAAAGCTTTTAATGAAGTTGACTAAGGACACATTCCATAAATGATATGGGGATTAGAGATGACCTAATTAGGTGATTAAAGTTGTGCAAGTACTAGATTAGATTAATTAATGACACATTAGAAGCAAGTGGGAAATTATGGAGGATGGGACCCTAATGATGATTAGGGGTGTGCACATCTTAATCATAAATTAATTATGACTAAGAAAGAGGGTTAGATTGCTAAGAGGGATTAGAGGCCAACTTGAAAAAGTTGGAGGATGTGACAATGAGAGAGAAAATAAGGAATTTAAAAATAAATTTCAAATTTCAAAAGATAATATGACTAAATTAAATAAAGTGATGCATTTATTTAATTTAGAGGGGAAAAAGGGGAAAAGTATTTATTAAATTAAATACTTTGGGAAACCTTATGTAAGATACCAAAATATTAATTAAATGAATGATTTAATTAATACCAGCGAAGAGGATGATTTAAATGAGCAAAGGGATGATTAAGGAGACTACTTTGACCATATGGAAGTGGTCAAATTTGGATGTCTACAAACATATCCCAGTTCCCTATGGTTACAAGGACAAGTTTTGTTTAACCATTACTATGTATGCAAATTCACTAAGTATTGGCAATTTGGAGCTTAACACTTCCACCTTTGTTGAATCAATTTGGAGTTTAACACTTCCACATTGTAGCAAGGTAAAAATTTAATGTATTTTTAAATGAGATTTCACATCACTTTAATAAATAAAAAAATCATTTACATGTCTTAGACATAAATGAGTTTTACACATTTTTTTCATTTGTATTCAACTAATTCATTTATATTGAATGGTTTAAAGGGATTTTTAAACATGTATCTTACATTTTGAAATTATAAATTTAATGTAGGTTCACTTATATCTAAATCATGGATCCATGCCCTCCAACTCCACCCACTCCACCTCGACCACCTGCATCTGATGGTTCTCGCTTTCAAGAACAAGTCAATGTGAATGTTAAAACCATTCAAGATCAAGTTAATGCTATTTAGAATGAAGAATGTGTTCACCCATTGTTGAGGCGTTTTGCATCAAATATGCAAAATGTTGTTGATGCAATTAGGTCCATGGAAGTGGACTTAGACGAGAATCAACGATGGCTAGAGGAAAGGAGACAGTCCCATTCTAAAGAGGAAAACACAAAGAAATGAAGAGATGCAATAGAGAACCGCAAAACTTTATTAAGACAATCATCTTATTTTTATAAAAAAATTGACCTTCGATGGATATTTTATAAAGAATTTTGTTGGATGGATATTTTATAAAGAATTTGGTTGGATGGATATTTTTAGTGTTGAATTTATGAATATAATAGTTTAATGATGAGACAAAAAATTAGTAATAATCTATTAATTTAGTGTTTGCTCATAGATAGTGTGCATATACAGTGTTTATTTATGCATCATGGTTGATTGATGTTGTATTTGTTGATCATAATTATTGTATAGATTTCTCATGAACAATCTAATGAACATGTATATTGTTGTCTTATATGGATTTTTTTTTAATTTTGCATCAAACCCCTATGGTGTACATAATTTTCTTGTTTATGTATCATGATTGAAATATAATGATTCTTATTCATGATGATTTTATACCTTTTACATGAATGATCTAATGACATGTTATTAAGCTTGAAGGTTTTAATAGCATGAATGTTGAATTGAGTTGTAATGGTTTTGTTTGATGGTTGTATCACTTCTTATTCTAGAGGGTCCCAACATGGGAAAACACTCTCTCTCTCCATCTCTCTCTCTCTCTCTCCTCTCCTCTCAGGTCTCCTCTCTTCTCTTCTCTCTCCTCTCCTCTCTCTCTCTCTTGGACTCTCTCCCTCTCTTTCTCTCTCTCTCTCTCCATCTCAAGTCTCTCCTCTCCTCTCTCCCTCTTCTCTCTCCCTCTCTCCCTCTCTCTCTCTCTCTCTCTCCCTCTCCCCTCTCTCCCTCTCTCTCCCTCTCTCCCTCTCAACTATATATCTCTATCTCCTTCCCTCTCTCCCTCTCTCTCAAGTCCCTCCCACTCCCTCTCTCTTGTGAATTGGTTGCATCAATAAATATATAATATATACTATGTAGTGTATAATATATTTTATGTATTAAATATATTATATCATATATATAATATATATTACATAATATTAATATAATATTTCATATTTCATATATATACTATATAATATACAATATATTATATATAATACATATTATATAATGCATAATATTATATATTATAAATATTAAATATTATAAATACATAATACATAATACATAATACATATTATATAATTTATTATGTATTATAAATAATACAAGTAACAGATATCCATTTCTAAACGGATATCCATTTTGAACGGATATCCGTTTTTTTTAACATAATCAGCAGGATCGAGATTTGGCTCGGGATTTGGTTCAGGATTTCCTAACTCAAAAATTCAACCAAAAAAATGTGTTTTGAAATTTTTCTTAGTTTTTTGAAGTTCGTCCTTGTGGCTGACAACTTTTTTTTCTTAATTTCATCAAACGAAAAGGGTTTATAAAAAAAAATGTCACCTTTCCACCAATATAAGTTTTTCCTTATTTTGCATTTAATAAATAATTATTATTGATTTTCTACATACATTACGACTAAAGTCTTGATTGATAGGTTGATCGAAAAAATTCTATAACTTTCAAACTACTTAACATTTTTCAAACCTACAAGATGCACCACATTCTATGCTTCGTATACTATAGGATAAAAAAAAATGAATTTCATAAATTTTTGACCAAGTTATGGTGGCCAGACACAGACGTTTTAATAATTCTGAAAAATTTTAATATAAAAAAAATCATAACTAATTATTTACATGGAAAAAACTTACTTAATAAAATTGACACATCTGAGCATGTGTCCTCTACTTATATTGAAAGATTCAGAAAAAAATAATATTTTTTTCTTGTACTTAGGTTGGTTAGACATACCCCTGCTTCTTATCATATTCCTGAAATTTTAGTGCCACTACATTGAAATTTCAATTTTTCTTAAAACATATTTACTTTTTTCCAAAAAAGGACTAGTAACCTAGAAACTAGATTCAATTTTCTACAACTTTTGTTCTTACATATTTTTCAAATTATGTTAATAACCTATTCAAATTTTTTATGTCAAGTTGCCTAACTCTCATTTTTTGAACTTTCATCGCCACTTAGAGGCCTAGTTTGGACCCCCATAATCTTGCACTAACCCAAAAATGTTAAGTAGTTTGAAAGTTATAGAAGTTTTTCAATCAGCCTATTAATCAAGACTTTAGTCATAATGTATGTAGAAAATCAATAATAATAATTTATTAATGATGCAAGACAACAACCTCCTTTTCCTAAATTTTTTAATTCCTTTAACAAACTATGTTTTGATGTTGATTTATTAATCTCCCATATATATATATCAATTGACAACTTCATTTGTCAATAGACTAAATTAGATTAACGAACTTTAATCAAAGAAACACCTTTAGATTTCATCCAATTCAAATACAAAAAAAAATCATAATAGCTTGTATCTAGTGGGTCCTCCCATCAAATTTATACACTTTTTATTGACAACAGTTACAAATTTAATGTTTTTAGCATACAAAAACCACTCAAAACGTATTAAATTTGTCCCTCTCTTTGGGTAGCAACATTTTCTATGTCAAATTTTGTGTCTTTACATCCTTCATGCCCCTTTTAAATGGCAGTAATAGTGGTCATTCTCCTTTTAACACCTTCACCATCTAGCGCAACCGTCCAAGTAGAATATTGTCCTCTTTAGACTGGTGACCTCTCCTATTCAGTTTCCTACTACGCACCTTTCCTTATTACTCCTCCTTCTTCTATCTCCTGCCATAGCCCCTTATTCTCTTATTTGATTCCTCCTCCTTTTTACTTAATCATCAGCTTCTCTTCAAAAATCATTGTCTCCTAGTGTTCCCCTGATTCATTCTTTCTTTGAAGATGAAAAGGAATATTTTAAACATCATTTGCTCCTTTATAAATGTTGTATGCCAAATCAATGATAATTATTGTAACTTTTATGAGAGCATTTTCCCTCAGGCATTATGTCAATTTTCCTAAAAGTCAGCCAAAGTAATTGCAAATACATTCAATTGGATTAAATGATTCATGTAATCAATCCTTGCTAACACATTTCACATACTTATCAAACATGGTAGTTGAAAATACAACCTCTAACAAATTTCCATAGGCTTGCATTTAACACTAGCCAATTATATTTGCTTAGCACAAAATTTAAGAGGTTTAGGTGTTGTCAGAAGAGAGGAAAACCAAACAAAATAAAATAAACCAAAATTTGAAGAAGATCAAACCAGTAATTTTTTTGTGTAATGTGGATCACCCATTCGCCCACATGCTCCTGCACCAGACACATCGGGTAAGTGAAATGTTCCCCGAGTTGATAAACTCAAGAACATTGAAAGATGCATGGGACAATAATCCCATGTTTATTTTTTATCCATAGTTGCTCCTTATCTATGGGAGCCTTGCCTCTTCTACACTTCAATTCATCCTCAACATTCGAGCCACCTCCACTACCATTATCTTGTTTCTCTAAACAACTTCTTATCACCAATCCAACTCTATTCCCTCCACATTATTTTGGGTTGCTTCTCTTTATTCCTTTATTGTGCTGCTATAATAAATCAAAACTCAATCTGCCCTTTCCTTTTAAAATCTTCCCTTTGAATGGCTGCAAATCAATGCACTCACTCTATTCCTCTTCATCTACTCATTGTTTCTATGCACTACAGCAAATAATAGAGTTGGAATCTTTCACATGCTTCTCCTTCTCCTTCAAATAATTCAACATATACTTTTTCCCATCTTTCTGAATGGTATACATATTCTTTCTACCATCATAGATGACTTCCCTATCAAACTACCATGGCCTACCCACCAACACATGACATGTATTCATAGGCATCATGTCACACAACACCTCATCCCTATAATCTTGAGCCAATTTGAAAATTAACTAAACACTGCTCACTCACAATCATCTTGTGTCGCTTTTGCAACCAAGAAACTTTGTACGGACTAGGATGCTTACCCCTTTTCAAACTTATCTTTTCTATCATTTCTTTTGAAACTAGGTTATATGTACTACCACTATCAACTATAACATTGCAACACTTACCTCCAGCCTTACACATAGTCCGAAAGAAATTCCTTCTTTGGGATGGTTCCTCCACCGTCTTTGGATTCACCAACACTCTTCTCATCATGAGAGACTCACCTTCTTCTGGGTCTTCACCTTTTGGGGATGTCAAATGATTCCTTATTGCATTATTCTTGTTTCCCTCTTGTCTTTGATGACACTCAAAAGCATGATGACCAAATTCTCCACACTGGTAACATCTAAATGGAAACCCTCTACTGTTGCTACCACATCCTCTTGCTAATATCTCCTTTTCTTTGGTGTTCTGGCCCACCTCTTTACTCCATTTTGGATTGAATTCTTCTTCAATTTATTTACCTTTGCTACTGCTCACTTGTCCCTTCTCAACTACAAATCTTCCCTGACTTTTGGAATTATTTAATTTCCTCCTCATTAACTTCTCCCTAGCTTTAACGCATATTGGTATGCTTCCTCAACTATGGTGATTTTCAGCATACTCATCTCATCCTAAATATTAAATCGTAATCCATTCACATACCTAGCTACCTTCTCTCGATCAATTTCATGCCTTCCATGTTGAATGGCCAGCTTGTAAAACTCCTCCGTGTAATCCTTTACACTCTTTTCTTTTTGCTTCAAATTTTGTAACTTCTTAAATAGCTACATCTCATAATCTCCAAGTATGAATTTGTTTTTCAATTTCATCACCATCTGGTTCCACCTTGTTACTGGGGATCTCCATTCATTTCCTGCTCGCTCCGCAACCCTTTCCACCATAATGCAGCATGCTCTTTCAATTTTGTTTGGGCTATCTTTACCTGTTGTAGGTCTCTAATCTTCTCCATTTCAAATTTTTCTTCCAGCTCTCTTGTCTAATCAATTAACTCTTCTAAATTTAACATTCCAAAAAAATTTGGCGCATCCATCTTATTAGTCTTCATTATTCTTGAGAGAGCTCTCAAAAATCTCTCTTGCCCAACATCCTCTAGTCATCTTCTTCTTCTTCTTCTCTTCCCTGCTCTTCCTCTTGAGTTTATTCCTCATTCTTAGGTTCTCATGGATTACAAGCAGTTAACCTCCCCTTTTTTCTAATTTCATCCATTATCATGTCTCGAAACTATTCCAGCATAGCCTCTAATCTGGGTCTTCCTCTTCGTTGCAACATCTCTTCCAATCAACAGCTTCAACTCTCAATTGTTCAGGACTCCACACACACCCACAACAATTCTTTTGAGCTCTCCTCAATCATTACTCACTCCCACAGATCCTAGTGGATACTCTCCATGCTCAGGATTGTCTTCTTTAATACCAATTGATGCAAAATAGCGACCTCCTTTTTCTAAATTTTTCAATTCCTTTAATAGACTATAGTTTGATGCTAATATATTAATCTCCCATATATAGATCAATTGAAAACTTCATTTTTCAATAGTCTAAATCAAATTAACAAATTTTAATCAAAGAAACAATTTTAGATTTCACCCAATTCAAATACAAAAATAGATCATAA
The DNA here is from genome assembly GCA_007258455.2 of Sequoia sempervirens. Classification (NCBI taxonomy): domain Eukaryota; kingdom Viridiplantae; phylum Streptophyta; class Pinopsida; order Cupressales; family Cupressaceae; genus Sequoia; species Sequoia sempervirens. Next base: position 562,403,437 of record VDFB02047230.1, read on the forward strand.
CAACTTATATCCAGTGGGTCCTCCCATCCAATCTATACATTTTTTATTGACAACAATTATAGATTTACTCTGTTTTCAACATACAAAAACCACTCAAAACATATTAAATTTGTCCTTCTCTTTGGAAAATGACATTTTCTATGCCAAATTTTGTCTTTACACCCTTCATGCCCCTTTTAAGCAGCAGTAATAGAGGTCATTCTCCTTTCAATTCCTTCACCATCAAGTGCAACCTTCCAAGCAGAATATTAGCCTCTTTAAACCCACGAAATCTCCTATTCACTTTCCTACTATGCACCTTTCCTTATTACTCCTTCTTCTATCTCCTTCCATGCCCCCTCATTCTCTTATTCGATGCCTCCTCCTTTTTACTTAATCACTGAATTCTCTTCAAAAATTGTTGTCTCCTTGTGTTCCCCTGATTCATTCTTTCTTTGAAGATGAAAAGGCATATTTTAAACATTGTTTACTCCTTTATAAATGTTGTATGCCAAATCAATGATAATTATTGCAACTTTTATGAAAAATAATTTTCCCTCAGGCATTATGTCAATTTGCATACAAGTTGGCCATGGTAATTGCAAATAAATTCAATTGGATCAAATGATTCATGTACTCAATCCTTGCTAACACATTTCACATACTTATTAAATAGGGTTGTTGCAAATACAACCTCTGACAAATTTCCATAGGCTTGCATTTAACACTAGCCAATTATATTTGCTTAGCACAAAATTTAAGAGGTTTATGCACTGTCGGAAGAGAGGAAAACCAAACAAAATAAATAAAAACCAAAATTTGAAGAAGTTTAGGAGTTGGAAAGCTTTCTCACACTTTTCTATCCATTAAAACATTTTCCCTTTCTTTTGGAGAGAGATGATTGGGGACGCAATCTGCAAAAAATCCCTAGACATACTTTTTGTAGTATCCTGCTAGTCCTATAAACCTATGCACTTTAGTCACAATCTGAGGTGTTGGCCATTCTACTATTTCCTTAATATTTTTAGAATCTACAGATAATCCTTCCATTGATAAGATGTGACCAAGGTAATGCACCATGTCCTGATAAAATGAGCACTTGGATAGCTTTCCAACAAGCTTCTTCTCTTTGAGATGTAAGACTATCCTCACATGTTTATCATGCTCCTTAATGGACTTGGTATAAATCAAGTTGTCATCAATAAATATCAAGATAAATTCATCTAAATAATATCTAAATACATTGTTCATGAGATTCATGAATGTTGTTGGTGCATTGGTGAGACCAAAAGGTGCCACCATGAACTCGTAGTGCCCATATTGAGTTCAAAAAGTAGTCATAGGGATGTCCTCTTATTTTATTCTCAACTAGTGGTATCCAAATCTAAGATCTATTTTAGAGAACATCCTTGCTCCCTTCATCCGATCAAATATCTCATCAATCCTCAGAAGGGGATATCTATTTTTGATGGTCACCTTGTTCAACATCTAGTAGTCAATATATAGATGCAAGGTTCCATCCTTCTTATTAACAAAGATAACCTATGAACCCCAAGGAGGAACACTAGGTTGAATAAGTCCCTTGCTCAACAGTTCTTGCAATTGGGCCTTCAATTTCAATAACTTGGTGGTAGTCATCCTATAGAGGGATTTAGACTAAGGTTCAACTCCCAATACTAAATCATTAGAGAAATTGAATTCTCTCTTTAGAGGTAGTTTTGTGAGTTCTTCAGGGAATACATCTCAGAACTCCTTAACAATGGGGTAATCATCAACATAAGGCTTCATTTTCTCTAGTTCACTAACATGCATTGCATAATGGTATACAGCTTCCTCTGAGCCCCCTTGAGCTACAAAGAAAATATCTTCCTAAGCTTTAATGGTCTCTAAATTCCATGAATCTCAATCGGGTTTCTACAATCATCTAGACAATTCACCATCTTATCCTCATAGTTAACCATGGAATTGTGCTTTATCAACCAATTAATTCCCAAAATTACATCATAGGATCCTAAAGATGCCACATAAAGGTTGACTTGAGTCAAGAAATTGGGAAGCTCTAACTTGTTGTTATAGAGACACGATTTCACCCTCCTCTCTGCTCAATTTCCATACTAGATTGTCCAAGAATTGGCCATATTTCTAGATCTAATGGATATCTTAGAAATCATTCTCGGGTCAATAAAACATTCAGTAGCTCCAATATCAATTAAAACAGAGACGGGTTTCTCATATTGATGAGGGCGCAGCCCAAGACTTAGAAAATAACCCACAAACAAGAGAATAATTTTATTATTCAGAAAATGGAGCTTCTTACATGCAGAGGATCTCAAATCCCCAAGTTCTACAACACATGCAAGTTACAGAAAGCTACAGAATAACCCTTTCGCAATATGCGAGCTTGTCCCCAAAAAGTTACCCAAAAATTAGAAAACCCGCCCATAAATAGAGCTCCTTATTAGTTTGGAGCCAAAACAACATTCAAATTGAGTTTAGGCGGTTTTGGCGCCGAAAATTTACAACAAGAAGTTCAAATTTGGAAAGGGCGTTTGCAATGGTAACTTCTAGAAAGTGCGCCAACTTCGCGGGGCCATAACTTTTGATCCAGGACTCCGATTCACGAACCGTTCGAACCGTTGGAAAGCTCTCGAAGTCAAGAATGTGTTCAAAATTTGCTGCACCGATTTTGGCAAGTTTCGGGGCTGATCCGGAAGCTCTAAGTGCCTCAAATCCCACCCGGAAGATTTTCAAGTGCAAATCTGGGCAACAAAAACTGCAATATCTTTCCACCCAGGAAGAGAAAATAAAAACCATGAATTGGGAATTTTATTATGACGAAAAGGGTATCCAAAAATGTAAAAACACCTAAAAAATGATAAACTTGAAATTTCACTATTTTTGGGTGATGCAAGATTGCCCTTACACCACTGGATGCTCCTGCATTAGAAGCTATAGTAGCCAACTCAAGGATACAAAATTGACTACAAACATCTCCACCTCATGTATAATGTAATAACCCTTGTGAAATATATGTATAGCATGTTAACATATGCACCAAAATAATCAAAGAATTGTGAGACAACCATGAAGATCACCAATAGAATTTCCATGAGGACATAATGAATCTTGTCAATGTGCCATGATCAAATTGATAATGAACAACTGGAACAATATACCCGCTGTACAATAAATAAGTGTCAATCTGTCAAAATGAATTCAATTGTTCCATGGTATCACTTGAAAAACTAATACCACCTGAAAAACTTTTATCTACACATAAAGCTCAACATGATTAGTACCACAATATGTGATGAAAAAATGCACCCAAATGCATCAACCCAAAGCATGATCACCAAAATACTGAATATGCCAAACTGAACAGAAAGAGCACCAAGTATCATTAGTCAACAAGACTAATCACCAATCAGTTGAACCACCAATTAGTTTTTCCATCAAGGACAATATACCACAAAGAGAAATCTGAACAAGTTGAAAATGACAATTGCCTTATGATCTCTAAATAAGCAACTCTATCTGGCACAGTCTTAGGAAGCACATAAGGTGCAACTTCAAATCCATAAACCCTGATAACAGTACAATCACCAAACATGTACTAGTCCCCCCAATTGTGATTTATCCTTGCTTCATGACCCATATCTTTTGGTCAGAGAAATCTTAAGATCTTTTGGGAGAGGTTGTAGTCACATTTGTGGCCTAGCATCTTTCATAGTGGTTTAAAAAAATATTCCTCAAAACATAGGTAGTGGGACCTCCCACACCTGTTGTCCCACACAGATGTCCACATTTGTATAGGCCTTGAATTTCCATCATTATCTAAGTCTTTTATTATTAATTCCTCACCCCATATCCCCATCAGCTTCCCTTCCTATAATACCATGTGCATGAAAAGAGAATAGTGCTTGAAATTAATGGCTTCATTGTCATTCTTGATGATATCGAGGGCATTATTGATGGCCTCCGATAAATACTCTGCATAAACATAGGGTTGGGCATTATGGATTTGGATGTTTGTGGCTAAAACCATGGGATAAATTGTCATGTTCTCAAGAACATCAATTCCCAATACTTGACTAGCTGAGTAATAAGTGTATTGAAAGTATTCTTCAAACAAATCCACAGAGAATGGGGGCTTATCTTCACTAGAGAAACTCATAGTTTGGTTACTCGCACCTTTAACCCTATGTAGAGGAAATTTCCACCTCTTGTAACTTGTGTCGATGGTGCAGTATTCCTCCAACAAGTCTCTGATTCGTAATTTTGTTTTCAGGGAAGTGTCTAACTAAAAAATCATGGAAATATAATCTGGCTTTATGACCATGAATTGTGACCCATCAAGCAAATGAATTGCTATCGTCTTTGAATTTTAATTCTTTTCCAACACCTTAATTAACTCTACGTTCAAAAAGATGTTTGGTACTACAAGTTTACCCAAATTTAGATTCCATGGGTTTGACACTGGGCTATGCCAAAATTTCTTCCTATAATGATAAATAAAGAGGTCGTAACCCCTACACGGAGTCCATACGTCTCCCAAATTTTTCTGTTTATCTACTAATGTCACACACAATGGGTTTAGCTATGCTATTCTTTTGGATTTTGGCCCAAACCCAGGACACTGATCGATTAAGTCTTGATTCAATTTCCTAGATTCAATTTTCTGTCTTTTTTCTTTCTGTTTGCCTAGGGTTTTTTCCATCTCAACCCTAGTTATGCAATGCTTTCATCTACTTATTGAGAAAATACTTTGAGTTGAGTCTAGACCACTTACTTGGGTAAATGCTACAAATTTCCAGCTACCTACTGCCATCCAACTTGGTTCTCCAAATCATTCAATTACAATTCACAGTGATTTCAACTTCTTTGAGGCCGTATTTATCAAATTTCAGGACAGTTCATCTAGCCCCGGTTCATAAATGGCGCTCACACCATCTTTATGATCAAGTTATTCATTAATAGTGGTAGTCTCATCGATATTTTCATTAGTTACATCAGTCGAACTAATCATGATTTCATAACTGTCGAAGAGAATTTTAATTAAAATGCCCATTGTTTCTTCGATATGCCAGTATGGTGGTGTTTTACCCTTCCCTTCTACTATTTACTGCACTACTGCCTTGCTCAAGGCTTCTTGCTACAGGGTTGCGGTGTATACTGTTCTACCACATATGTTGCTCACCTTCCTGGTGGTATAGCGATGTATGCTTTTGATCATTACTTGAAGAGTGTCAATGAGACAATCTTATTTGTCTTACTGATATCTCAATGTCTCATCGATAAATGTTAGATCTTATGTTCCTTCGATGTTGGTTGCCAATGTTGATGATACAAGTTAATGTCTCTTGCCAATATTCCACTATCTCATCAACAATTACTTTGTTATAGCCAAGAGTCATGTTTCACCGAGCACTTGTAGATATACCTTGTTGATGTGACATAAGTGATTCTCTCCTCGATATTCTTATATCTTGTTGACATTCACTATTTTACATCATCGATGAGACATAAATAAGTCTCTTTGACATAGGGGTGTCTCATGTACATTTCTGATTTGTGCTTTGTGCTAATGTTAGGGAGACTTTGGAGGGACTCTCATTGACATGGTGTTGTCTTGGCGATATGCTATGAGCAATCATAGGATTATTTCAAAGGAGGAATACACTTTGATGCTTTGATCAAGGGTTTTATTTGGAAGCTCACGTGAGGGATTTTATTAAATTTAAGTTATTATGACAGGAATTCTATGCATGTGGTCGATGTAAGAGATGAATGAAAATGGAAGTATGCAAAAATAATTAGAATGGAATTTTGGATACAACACAATCCATGTTTAGAAAAGGATGATTCTTATGGCCTAAACTTTGAAATGCTTTAGTAATACTATTTGTGTCGATACAAATTACCTATTGCAATATCCTTAAATTGTTCAATCTTTGGTATGAATTGTTGGTAGAAAAAAATAGGATTACTTGGATGCTTCTTCCATTCATTTTGTATCAACATATGTTGGTGAAGACACAAAAGTTAATAGCTCAATCAAGTAGAGGTTTGGTGATTTTCAAATGAAGAGTAAGGTACATTTTTATTTCTGCTGCATTACATTCATATGCATAAACAAAATTAGAAGATTACATTACTAGATTGCACTTATGTAAATGCATATAATATAGGAAAGGTTGCACAATCCTTTTAAAAATATAGCCTTTATTGATAATGTAAATGTATGTTGTTCCACACAAGTCGTGGAACTAACTATTTGAAAGCATATAATAAAAAAACTATACATTTATAGATACAAAAGAGAAAAATTCACATAAAGAGAAAGGGGACAATGACGAATCCCGGTTACTTTGTTCTACATCATCTTTAGTCTTCTTGCTTGTCTAAGCCTCCAAGTTGATGTCTTTCTTGCTGCTCCTAGGTTCCCTGCAATTGAGTGAGAAGAGTGTTGTTAGAGCAATGAAGGATCACCAATCAAAATATGTGCATACATCTATAAACATATAATTTGATCATCATGTGCATTCAAATAAATTGCATACCATAGATGTCCAGGAAAACAAGAAAGTTATCAAACATATCCATCATATGCTCGGTTTTATCTAACATGTTTTCTCATTGTGCAGGTATAGATAAAATTAGATTGTTTTGTTTATCTGGTTACAACATGTGGGGTGAAATGTGGCTCCCACAAGGGCTGAGCCTAGCCTGCTTCCCTATTGCTTCATTTGAGAAGGAGAATCACAAGTAAACCATCCATGAAGCATTAAAGATCAATCTTTACAAGGATAGTGGAGTATGTTGGTAAGGGGTAATCTCCTTATTGATAAATATTTATCCTTATTAATAAGAACATTCCACTATCAACATAGCCATGATTTAGAAAAAAATTGATCATCAAGGATTCCAAGATAGTTTCCATTAAAGTCTGGTTAAAAGTAAGCAGCCCCAAGCATCATAACAGTCACAAGAATTGAACATGAGGGGTAGTCATGTAGATTAAAATAATTCACAATAGTCCTCACTTGCAAAGACAAACTAGATAGCATGTTTCCACATAAAAAAATAAATCGAATGCATGAAAGTTACAATGATGAAGTCCATAAGAGTGAATGTTGCTTAAGAGGGATTCAAGGACAACATTTTGTATCAAGGAAAACAAGGTAACCTCAAACTCTGTTGTACCTGAGTATGACAGTACCTAAGCTTCTGGTGTTTCTAGATGGAACCTATAGCAAAAAAGTGTAGTCTCCATCTAAAGGAACCATCTTCAGAGCTCTTCCCTGAAATAAGGGTTGAAAATGTTAGAAGAAAAGAAATACCATAATTCTACTAAAGTAACAATTTGTATCAAGACAAATGTCAGAAAGTATAATTAAAAAGACAAATCCTTACAATTGGACCTCGAATTGGACCAAAAAGATTTATGATTTTATCTTTAGAATGTAGGAACTTTCTCTGTTGGAGCTTCGTGACTTGAAATTGGATCTCCAATTGGACCAATAAAATTTATGATTTTATCTTTAGAATATAGGAACTTTCTCTATTCAATATTCAAGACCTAAAATTAGATCAAAAGCTAAATATGCAGATATATGATTTTATGTTTAGAATGTACAAACTTTCTCTATCGGATATTAAAGATGTAAGGTTGGATCAGAAACTGGATAAGCAGATTTATGATTTTATCTTTAGAATGTAGGAACTTCCTTTGTCAGATATTTGGAAATTCCTATACACAAGTTTTGCTTCTGAGCGAAAAAACCCAGAAGTGTTTCACACCGGCTCAAGGTATAATCCAACCTGGTTATGACATCGATAACAATCCAATTTTTCCTGAATCGTCCATACCCAAACATTGCATCACAATCTATTCTTCCTACACATAAAAACACCACATATTAACCCCTTCTAAATAAAACTCAAAATACCATGAAACAATGAGTCCCCTATATATTAGTAAGTAAGTAGGCAATCTATAGGGCATAATTTGATTTTATACAAGGATGCTCATGAAAGGAATCTTCAAGTGACATTGAGTGAGTTGTTTGAGATTGCAGCTGATGGTGCAATATCCAGTCTTAAAGGCAGTTAGTAAAGCAGTAAATGTGAAAGAAAATCAAATTGTACACAACAAATAATTCATAATGTTATCTTGCATAATGCCTTAATTTTGAAGACAAAAATCTCATTGTATCTTGATGAAAGTAGTGACCTTAATGGTCAATCACTGGCAAGCATGATTTTAAAACATGTTATTGTGCTTATGGAGGCATCATTTTAAGCAAGGTGGTGAGTGGTGGTTTGGAACAATGGTAGGTATGAAGGACTTGCTTTATATGCATCACATTATCTAATCATAGGATAATACATCATTTATTTATTTATTTTAAATCAAAAGCAACTATTCTAAACCCTATATAGGACACATTGATACTTCAAAAGCATCTGATTTATTTTTTTAGATTAAAAGAAGTCATTCTAAACCCTATATAGGATACATTGATACTTCAAAAGCATCTGAAGGAATTTGAGATTATGCAAACATATGTCAATTAAATACTTGGATTACAAACAATAGCACAAACATTGTAACCCTTGTTGATCAATGCAGGAATGAGATAAAAAACAACGAATCCTATGCCTCTTATCACACACATCTCCTTACCATTCTCTGTCATTATTTACTGAAACACTTCTCCATTTTGGTGGGCTATGCCTCAAAATAAGGTTTCAACAAAGGTTTTATTGTATGTTTATTAAAATGAAAACTCCAATTCTGGTAGGCTATGCTTGAAAATAAGATTTTGACAGAATTTTTAGAGTATGTTTATTAGAGTTTTAGAGTATTTTTGCGGGCTATATTCTTGATTCCTTAAATGATTTATTTGAATGGATTGTGATTGACGTGATTTGTTGCATTTAGTTTTGTAAATTGTATTGATGCCACGATTACCATACTACCATCATCTCTTATTATACCTGTTGTGGTATGGCGGGGTTTTTCCCTTCCCTTCTACTGTTTACCACACTATTGCCTTGCTCAAGGCTTCTTATTGTGGGGTTGCGATGTATACCTCTCTACCGCATATGTTTCTCACCTTCCCGATGGTATAGCGATGTATGCTTTTGGTCATTACTTGAAGAGTGTCGATGAGACAATCTTATTTATCTTACCGATATCTCAATGTCTCATCAACACTGCTTCATTATATCCAAGAGTTGTGTTTCGCTGAGCACTTGTAGATATACCTTGTTAATGTGACGTAAGTGATTCTCTCCTCGATATGCCCATATCTTGTTGACATTTCACTGTTTTACATTATCGATGAGACATATGCATAAGTCTCTTCGACATAGGGGTGTCTAAACCGGCGCTAAACCTGAAGCTAAACTTGAAGCTAAAGCGGGAGCTAAAAGTGGTGTTAAAATCAAAGCTAAAATTGGAGCCAAAGGCAGTGCTAACTGTGGTACCACACTCGAAGCTAATATCGGTGCTAAAGATGGTGCTAATTTTGGTGCCAATGAGCACCTTAATTAGCGCCAACTTGTCCTGATTGGTGCAAATAAATGCCAAAGATAGCGCCATCCCGATTAATGGCACCGATGTTTTCAAAAAATTGGAAAAAATACATTAAAACAGTGGGTGGAAGCAAAAAATAGAGCAAAAAATGGAGCAAATCACAAGGATTTGTCGTAGTGACTTTCATTCTCTTTTATGAGTATATAGACCAAATATAAATCAAAGTAAGAAAAATATCTTACATCTACTGTCTATGAACTAGAAGCTTTGATATAACTTGTATAACATCTAGCTTGAGTGTTAAGAAAGATTCCTAGTGAGGAGTAGGGAATGAAAAAAGTTCATAAGAAAGGGGAAAACTCCATTTACTATTCTAGATTGATGGTTAGCCTATAGAAATCTTGTGTGTAGTCTCTTACTAACATGTACCTTTGCCTTAAATTTTGAAGTGTTCTAAATAGACTAGTTTGATAATCTTTAGGTATGAACTTACCTCTTAGTTTTAGAACCATTTTTTCCCCATCTCTAATCTTGGGATTTCCTTTTCTTATCCTCTCCTTCTGTACTCCATCCCACCAAATGGACACATGACCCTTCAATCTTGTAACAAAAAATTTCACCTTTTATCATCATCCACTTGTTCATACTCAAAGTACTTAATATAATGCATCAATCCAATCAATCAGTTCTTTAGGCTTCAAGCTACCCTCTTACATAGGAATCTCCATCTTACGTTTGGAATTGATTCCCATAATAGCCTTGATCATTCTATTTTCTACCCTCTCTTCTTCTTCTAGGATAGTTGCATCTACATCTCCTTCTGCCTTTGATTCTTCCTCACTAACATCTCCTTGATCTATGCATCTCCTCTGAGACATTTCAACATCATTTAGTCTTGTCCTAAGATTCTTGATCTCCTCCAAAATTTCTTCATTTTCAACTGGTCTTCCTCGATCTTGTCCTCTTCTATGAACTCAGAGTGCCATTTCTTCGTAGAGAAAATCTTCTCTCACACCTGCAGGAACTCCTTTAGTTTTGGATACCAATAATGGTATAGGATTGAAAAATAATCTTCTTCTCATACAAGATTTTTAATTCCCAACTGATTAACTACTCCAAAGATCTGATACCAAAATTGATGTCAAGCTTCCTTAGGGATCAGGCTCAGACAAAAGGCCAAAACATATTCAAACATATACATAACACATAGAACCCTACTAACCACACTTGCATCATACAATCACCTAATCTAAGCTATCAAAACCATCAGCAAAGTTCTAGCACATTCCTAGACCCCATTTCCCTTAGTAGGTGACCTAGGAGCTTGCAACCTTTCTCAAAGAACTTTTCTACCATAACTCCCTTTATACACATGATAATGGAGATATGCGACCTGCTTTGGATACCCTTTTGGCCCTTACCAAACATATGTGAAAATTAGATTGGTTTGTTTTTTATGGAATAGGTAAAATTTGGATTGTTATAGTCAAATTAGGCCTCTTATTTTAGGACTGTTATAGAGTAGTAGATACTAAATGAATTAGTCGGGTCTTGAAATTCATATGGGCTGATCCCACAATAGTGGTTTACAAGTTTTGGCCAAATTGGACACTGAAATTATTACTTTTAACTAAATCTTCACTTTCAGGCACCTATAGTGACCAAACCATGAGGAATTTAAAGATGATGCAAACTAGAGTTTCGTGACATTTTGTTTGCATATTATAAATATATTTTTTCAAATTTTTTGGAATTAGAATGCACTTCTTTTTCCATCTCCCTCGAAAACTAGTTTTTTTTCCAGAAAATAACATTTTTAAAAAGTGACGCTCTCTGTATAATGCATAATTTTTTTTTCCATGAAGGATAAAATTCTAATTATTTCAAATTTAGATTTGTAACTTTGATATCTAGTGCTTCCACTTGGTTAGATAGTTTTTTATTGAATATTTTTTCTTTAATCAAGTTTTGAAGTCAAACCAATTACAATTCAGACATAGCGTGACTATATAACGTGTAACCTTTTTTGTATGTATTGAAATTCATTATTTTTTTGTTGGATCAAGAACTTAAATATCTGGTGCATTCATATTTTTCAATTATTTTTTGATAATATGCTATTTTTCCACATGTGGAAAACAAAGAGCTTGATTTTTAGTGTAAAACCCGTGTTTAATAAAACTAAATAACCAAATACATAATAATAAAAATATATATTAAAATTATATTTGTTGGATAGCTCGTTCTGAGGACTACTTGATTCCAGTTGGGCCTATGAAGTCTCTACCATTTTCATGTTCAAATCGAGCTCAAAAATACAAAAAAATTGATTTTTTTGTGAACAAGGTCAAAAATTAGGGAAAAGGGGGGTTCGATTGAACTAGGGGGGCTCAAGTGAACACCGAGGGGTTTGAGTGAACCCCCTTCCCAAAAGGGGTTTTCATTTTTTTCTTGTCCATGCATGCATTAAATTGGTTCGCTCGAACCTTGGTTTGAGTGAACCCTTTTTTGGTTCGTTCGAACCTCAAGAATCAAAAGTTTTGGCATGGGGTCATTTTTTGCAAGTTTTCCTTCCTCATTTGAATTGCAAACCACTTTTGTGGGTTTACCTTATGGAAGGTTTATTTAGGCATTTATAACATACCTAAATATTCCCTAGTCTTGAAAATTCCTAAAATAAAAGAATTTGCACTAAAAAAAGTCAGACTACAATGCAAAAGCTAGGAAATCAAGGGCTTTGTGAAAAAGGCACTTGCACATGTGGTAAAATCATGAAAATTATCACATATTTCCATACACAAATAAGCATCAAGAATCCAAAATTTTGGAAAATTTGGATGGTGGAAACAAAAGTTAAGCCTATTCCCTAGTTTGAGGCCAAAAAACACAAAATTAGGCCTAAAAGTCACAAAACTAGTGTCAAAACCTCAAATAAATTTTTGTTCACCTTTTTTTGACCTTGTTGAAGTGTCTAAACCTCAACAAAGGTGAAAGGATTACTCAAGATTGCTGCTATCAAACTTTATCTTGTTGTCCTCTCGTTGACAACATGACAATTTTGAGGAAATATGAATAATACTCTAAAAAATCACCTCAAACTTCACATAGTTGCATTAATCTGTCCAAAAAACATCTGTACATTCATAGTTTTCATGGATTTATGAAGAAATAATTTTTTCCCTATGTTTAGCCCATCAAAATCCTCTTGTAAAGTCACTCAACTAGCCTTAAAGAAGCTCAACAACATGCTAGGAAGGGAAAATCAGTTAGATATCATTGTTGCATGCCTATCTAACTCCATTTACACCTCATTTACATGCTAATAAAGATTTATGGCCTTATTTAGTTCATAACCACTCTAACTTCGTTTCTACCACCCATTTACAAGCCTTTTTTTTATGACATTTACACAAATTTGAAATTTGAACTACGTACAAATGGAGGGAAACAAACTTAGAACATACCTAGCAACCTAAACCTTATGATAATATTATTTTCTATATCCTAGATAGCAGTGATGCTCCTGCATCATAGGTTCATGAATAATACACTAGATTCCCCTTCATCATGTAATGTACATTTCATATTTATAGGGCTAGATGTGTAAGGTTCAATGTTTTATTTGGAAATATACTCTAATTTGATGGTTACCTTTGTATCATACCTTGTTCTAAATAGCATATGGGACCAATCAAAAGATATGTTCCCACCTATTTTGGTAGTGAGTTCTTAGAACATACATATAGTGAAGAAAGTAGGAAGGTTAATGACTAACATGTCCTACAAAATTGTGTAGCTATGGCTTACATGTGGAGATAATTTTAAATCCATAATGATCCCTAGTATCTTAGTAATAGTGCCACCCAATTATACAACACCCTTAGTCACTAGATCATACTTGATGCCAAGTACATCAACTATTTTGTGGGGAATAATAGAGTTTCTAGCCCTTGAATCTATCATACAATTATGGAGTAGATGATTTCAATGATTAAACACATATAAAAGGAAGGTAGCTTATTGATTTTACTTGTTTTCCCTTCCTCCTTGTGTTGAACTAGGCTAGTTGGAGTTGTTGTTTCTCAATTTGGCACCATCTCACTTGGATGATTAATGACCTTCAATGCTTCTTACAAGAAATCCTTTAGAGATGGGATGGACAAGGCCTTCCACATCGTGAAATTTAGGTTGGACTTATTCATTTGATCAATAATATTAAAAGGAACATGACTAACCTTCAATGCTAGTTGTATGTATGTTCAAGTTTGTATGCCTTATTTTTTGGATTGTTTTTCATGAATGAATTTTATCAATCCACTCTAGAAGTATAGCTAAAAACATCTTTATATTTATTCTCTATTTATTATTTCTATTATTCATTATGTTCATTAGTATGAATTTCTCCAAAGAAGGTAGAGTGTAGGGTAGAGGATTATGCTTTTAGAGAGTGAATCATAGGTAAAGTATTTCATCTTAGGGTTATTATAGACACGCAAAATTGACATCATGCATATTTAATTAAATCATATTCACCCATCAATTAAATAAATTTAGTTTGATTGATCTCCTATTTAGTCTCTTCATTTAATTAAATGAAATGTATTTAATTAAATGGATAGTGCATCAATTTCCTCCCTTTTGATTTAAATAAATCCAAGCATCTAAGTCAAAATTAAAAATCACTTAACATCATCTTAATTAATCAAATCCATGATTAATGCTAATCCTAATCCTCTTTTCTCTAGATTTTCCCACTTGCACAAATAAATCAATAAATTGATTTATTAATTCTCCATTTTCTTTCAACTTGGCATAAAATGGGAATATTCTCCAAATTTGAAATCTCCCTCCAAGTTGACATGTACATCCAACAGAGCATTTAAGAGCTCTTACATGTCTCTTGCACAAGTCAAACTCAACATTTAACTCATCTTCTCATCAAATTAAAAATTCAAATCTCCCCCTCTTTGGCACATTGACCAAAATGTGCTCATTCCTCAACCTCTCACATGTTGACAAGTGGCATCTTGTCATTGGTGGATCTTTAGTCCCACATCCTCCATGTTTGGCATTCTTTTATCCTTCTTGGCTTTAAATAAAGGCCTCCTCTATTGTATTACTCCTCCACAAGTTTCTCATCTTGATGCACAATCTTCATCATTTGACATCTTGTTCATCCATCATCAAGAGCTTATCAAAAAGGGGTTGGGAAAGGGCTACTTTTCACATCAAAGTAGCACCAATCCCCCCATAAGATCAAGTGTTTGATTTGTTTTATAATAGGAATAGTTATCTTTGTTTGTATTTACTCAATTATTTCATCTTTTTCCTTGTTATTTAACAATGCAAATGGATTTTATGGGGAATTCTTATTCTAACCTTGCATTTTGATCTAATAATTTGATTGTTTTCTTTGTTCATGCAAGTTTGGAATTGGGATTCACATTTTGGCACCCACTAATAATCAATAATCAATTATGGTAGCAACAAAATTCATTATTTGGAGATACACAATAATCAATTTATGTTGTAGGAATTAGGAAATATTTATTAGAGTCTGTGATTTCACCTTTAATAACACTTTTCATGTCTTTTTGATTTCCTAGTGCTTTCCTTCATAAATTGCATCCACTCAAAGCACACATTTACTCAAAATGTTGTAGGACTTGTATTAAAGAATTAGATAAGAATCAAAAGACTTTGTTTCTATTCCTTACTCCAAGCTCTGCACACCAGTAAAGTCTTTATACCTTCATCAAAAGCTTTGCGTGCCTATTGCTATTCTGTGTGTGTTTGTAGAGAGATCTCCTTAAGCATTCTTGCAACGTTCTTATTCTGTTATCTCTCTGCAATCAACTATATTGTCCAATGAAATTCCCCTTCTAGTATGCTTTGGAGTAGGTTCAAATAAATTTCTAAAGCCCCCATTTCAGACATTGGTAATAGTGGCAGAAGCTGGATCAACACCAAAGAATGGTGTTTGCATAAAAGTTTTCAAATATTGTTTCTAGAGTGGGAAACAAGTAACAGATATATTATCTTGATCTCCTTCGACCAATATCATAAAAGTATTGATTGCAGCTGTCATTCAAAGTCTATGTATTTAATATTGATGTTGTAATATTTGTTGTCTTCATGTTGTTATGAACAAGAATATTGGGTGCCGCTTGCACCATACTTACACATTGTTAAGTCTCTTCACTATGGTGGTTGATAAATGATTCTTTTCCTCACGTTAAATAAATCTTGAATTAGGAAAATTCCTTACTGCCTTGTCTTTAAGCTGCCTTCATTTGCCAAAGTTGTCAATTTTTTTTGGATTCAGCAGTGTTGTCTATGTTTCATTATTTTGGATGTAGATTTAGATGCAGATATTTTGATAATGAGACATCAAAAGTCTAGCGCATAGAGCATATGAGATGGGATGTTGAAGTTTGGGTGCCTCCTCGTGAATAGAAAGTTAAGTTTTCTTTTTTTTTATTTGGGTGCCTCCTCGTGAATAGAAAGTTAAGTTTTCTTTTTTTTATTCTTTTTGTGGTGCGCATTAGTTAAATATTTATTTAGTGCACTGAATTGGCATTATTCAAAATTGTCCCATGTTGATATTAAATGAGCATCCGTGTTGTGCCTGTAGTATTTGAATGACGTTAATGGTTGAACAAATTGCATGGAATTTCTATTCTGCAAAAAAAATGTATTTAATATTGAGACAAATTTCAATGAAGTAACAAATAGAAGTCATTATTAGTTGCGGTCGCTCTGCATGTTTCTTGATTCTCTAGCTCAGTTCATTAATCCCTTCTCTACCAATCAATTAAAAATAGATCAAAATTAAAGAGGAGCTATTTATTACAACCACTATTTACTATTGTGGAAATTGATAAAGCATTTAATATTTTTCCTCTGTTTGAGATTTGAGATCAGTTGCTTTGAATGTGTGCTATTTTTCTAAACACGCCTTGTCTATGCTTCTACATTTTTCGGTGTTGCTGTAACCACTGAAACAGATGTTGGATTTATGAGACTTTGAGCAAAGATTCATTTTTAGAGTGGCAGTAAATACCATTGTAAAGCTAATCTAGCAACACCATACATCTTATTTGGGTCAGCTGCTGCCAGGATAAGTTCATTTGTCATGAAAGTAAAAAAGGAGTTGTCAGCAATTGAGATACCACTTGATACAATAAATGACTAAGGGGCAAGCATTAGAATTACTATTAATGGTTTTCAAGCATATTTGGTAAGGAATTTGTTTATTTTGAACTTAGGTTGATAGAGTATATTCTGTATTATTAATTTTTCTATTGCATTATAGCCTTTTAACCTGAATTCACAAGTACTATTTCCTTTTCCATTATAACCTTATAATTTGTTTGATTATATTTGATTTATCTTGTTAATGCTTGATCGTAGGAACTATAAGGTTGAGATTCTATTGTCCATGCGCCCAAATATTCTTGTATGAGAATTCAAGATCTTGAATTGACATCATTTTTATAGGGCCATTATACAAAGTTTGAATTTTCTATGGCTAGCTAATTTGCATCAAGGTGGATAAATCCAAGCAAATTTAAGTTGAATAAAATTGAGCATTTAAACTTAAAATTGACAAAGCATTTTTAAATGCTTAAGGCTTCCTTTCATTTCTTTTATTTTTTGTTTTGGAACAACTCACTTCATTTCTTTTTGGGTTTAAAATCAACCATTGGTTTGATCTTGTAAAGTTGGTTAAAATTGACCTTAGCAACTCACTAGACTTTACTTTTGGGCTAAAATTGAACAATCAACTTCACATTTAGCTTGGTGCTATAAAATGAACTCATCATTGCTTTGAGGCTAGAAAGAACAAGTGCTTGATATCATTGATTTTGTCCTTGGTGCATTTTGAGGGCGAATCCTCTCCCCTTGCGCTTCATGCGATCTGGGGTGCAAGAGAAACACTCAAAATGCATTTTATTACTTTGAGTCACCTTTAAGAGAGGGCTTACTATGAGAAACACCTCGCAACAGGAAAATCATAGGCAAGTTCTTGCAAGCACATTTATCGTGCGGGCTATATCAAAGGGTGCGAAATCGTGAGAAATTAGCATCAATCTGTGCCAACAACAAACTACACCTAATCCCAAGCATTAAGTGGAATGGGAATGGTTGAAGAGGCTTAAGTGACCAAGTGGGTGAGTGTTGGTTCCGGTGTTCACGGTTTTTTGTCATTAAGAACCTTTTTTGTAGTAACCAACTAGTCCATCCAACGAGTTTATCAAAGTGGTGCATTGGAACTTAGATTCCAAGAAGTTACTTTCCATGTTTGATCTTGGTTAAAATATAAAGGTTAAGACTTCATTCTTAACATACCTTTATATTTTTTCCTTGGTTGCATGTAAAATCATCTCTTCTACTACGAAGGGAATGAGGCAAGCCCACCAAGAAAAACGTACCAATTGAGCTAGGATGTTATATTGCTTGTGAGTTAGTTTGAAAACACAGTGCTTGGATCCAAAACATCGAAACAACATTCAACAAATCATCAAAAATTCAAACCCTTTGGGAGGAATAAATACCTTTGAAAAGTCCACATGTTACTGTTTGTCCCTAGGGGTTCTTATCCCTAGAAGATTTCTAAACAATGAGACCTATATCTTGATTTGTTCATTCCAAAGTCAACAATAGGAAACCATGCTCTTGAAACCTTGATTTTCACATAATGGACCTTGTGAAAAAGAAAGAAATTGAGACACAGACATTCAATTTGAAAACTAAGCAAGAAGTGTGGATGTGGTAAAATCAAGTCATTAACCAAGATTAACTCAATTGAACCCCACATATGTGCTTGTTTATCTTTTTATTGTCTTTTGAGCAAACATTAGTCTTTAGGTTTGAGCTACTCTTAGAGAAAAGCATGTTCTTCAATATCTTGGTTTAGTAAACAAAGTCTCTCTAAGTCTCTTAGGATCAAAATCAAAACTTTCATCCATCCCCCAAACATCAAATCAAAATCACCTCATAAACAATTCTTGGAAATCTTGAAAAAATCCCTCGTGCTAAACTTTGGGAAAATAATTTGAACCAAATCAAAATAATTTTGTTTGATTAGATGTGTGTAGATGAATCCTTCTCCACATATTTAGTCAAATTATCGCTCTTTGTGAACAAGTCTATCCCTTGATAAAATCCAACATCTTGTGGTTTATGAGTTCACTATCCAAAATCCAAATCAAATCAAATCAAAATCATCTTGTTTGGTTAGGTGTGTCTAGATGAATCCTTCTTTACACATTTACTCAAATTAGCATCTTGTGGAAAAATTTACTCTAGGAAAACATCCAACCTCTTAAAGTTTAATAGTTCAGTATCCAAATCAAACCAAACCAATCCCAAATCAAATCAAGACATCAATCCAAGTTCTAAAGTTTAGTATCCTCTTCAAGGTTTCCTAAGAGTTCCAATCATTCATGAATCATCAATCTTTCATATCTCATCACCATCCTTTTGATCCTTAAAATCTTAGAATTTCTTTTTTGTACCTAGAGTTTAGATCAATCCAAAGAATTAGAGGTTCACATCCCACATTCTTGAAAATTGATCCTTATTTTACGGTCCAAACTAGATCTCAACACAAGAAGAACATGGATTATAAAATTGATCTATACATCATGAGCAGTCTAAGCCAACCAAACTCTCAAAGCCTCACAATGCCAATTGATTATCAAAACTTACATTTACACAATCCATACATGGGATCATTATCTCCCACAAACCTCAATGGTACAACAAATGTGACTATGCCTAGTCAAAAGATTGGAACACCTTTCCCAATGGTAGATTTAAATCCAAGTCCAAAACTACAAATCTATCAACCAAACACCCAATGCATGAGCCTTCAAATGAACAACATCATCCCATCAAATCCCTACATGCCAAATGTGAATGTACCAAGTTCAACTTTACCAAACATGAATATTTTGAATCCAAACTTGGTAAAATTTGGGATGGATATGTCTGCAAATCATACAAAGGTTATTCAAAGTCCAAACAGGATGTTAATGAATCTAAGTCAAGATAACACCATGCAAAATCAAAGTTACCTAAATCAATGCAATATGATCCCCAACACCAACAATATTCAACTTCAACCTATCATGCCAAATCTAAACGTCATCCCAAATCAGAACATTGTCCAAAATCAATTTTTCCATGATCTCATGTAGACACCACAAATGTACATTCCAAATCCACTTAAACAAAAGCCAAATCAACTATATCAAGGGTGCCAAGATAAAATCAAGGACAAGTTTTGCTAGACCAAATTTCCTCACTTGACTTGAACTAATTGAAGCCTTGAAACAAGAGAAATTTTTACTCCAAAATCAATGTACTCTACCATTGATTGAACCATGTCATCAAAGCAAAAATTTGTGGCCACAACCACGTCAAGAACAATATCTCCAATGCTAAGAAGCTGGATACCAAGATCAAGAACATCAAGAACAAACCCAATCACCATGTCTCCAAAATCAATCACCACAAGGTCAAATCTCATAAGGTAACAAACGAATATACACACCACTTCGGGGACCCATCAAATTGATCATGCAACAATGGCGCAAGAAAATCTCATTAAACTCCCTATTTATGAGAACTATCAAGAACCCCTAGTTAAACCACCAGGGTATAATGAGGAACACCATTGTGATTTTCACAAAACAAAGGGACACACAATATCAAATTGTATTCGACTCAAAAATCTCATCAAAGACCTTATTGATCAAAAGATAATCACTATTGGGGACAATTATCAGGATTCAACCACTAGTGATAGCATTGACAATCTCTCCACCACAATTGGTGAAAACAATGATCAAAATCTATCAATCAATGAGCACCTTGAAGTTGTGTCTACTTCATGCAATGATGAAATCAACATATGTTAAGAGTCACTTTTCAATCATGATCAAGATCCACTAACAATACCCAACAATGATCCAATTCAAGAAATGTCAACATCACTTGACCCTATGGTTGAAGACATTCACAATCTCTCTGCCACAATCGTTGAAAACAATGATCAAGACCTATCCATTAATGAGCACATTGAAGATGTTTTCACCTCATCTGATCACCAACTCACCATACATCAAGAGCCACTTTTTAGTGATCCATTTCAAGGAGTGTTAGAAATATTTGATTCTATTGACATAATGCACAATCCATTGACCATTAATCATGTTGAAAATGTCTCTACATCACCCGATGAGTTAGAGGACATATCTCAAGAATTTATTCCAAAGCATGATCAACATTTGTCACCAAGGTCTAGCAATGGTCCTTTCCAAGACCTCTTAACACCCTTTGAACTCATGGTTATAGATACTAAAGGGATCCTTAGCTCAACATTTGACCTAAGTCCACTCAAAGATCAAGAGGATATTGAGCCATTTCCCATGACTAATGATGATATGCAAGAAACCTTTGTAAGCAATCCATCCTTTGAAACTGACCCATGTCAAGAAACTGATCCAAAGCATGTCAAAAGAGATTCTAAAATCATTCAAGATCAAGAATTTGTACATCCACGATACTATAATAATCTAATAGACACTCTCTTATCTATACAAGATGTTGCAAATGATGATCATATCTACATAGCACATACTCTTCCATCTACCCACGAGATGATTTCTTTGGATGGACTCGTATATGATCTTCATTTTGAATAGGATTCCTTTTCTCTTGACATTACTACATGAAAAGAGCAGGTTATTGATTCCTATAGTCAAATTGAGTTGTCAACATCAGGATCAGATATATCCCAAATTTAGACTGAGGACATCATGTATGAAGATATCCAGCATTATCCACTCAGAGGAAAAGGTTTGATAGTTCTACAAGACATTCCAGAGTTAGCAGAGTAGCACATTGAAACAACATTATCTGCAGTGGTCATTTATTAGAGAAGGCTTACTGAACAAGAGATCTCAAAATAATTAGAATCAGGGAACAAAGGTGCTATTACCACCATACTGGGGGAAATTGTGTCTCAAGCAAACGCCAACATAGGGAGCACAAAGAATCCTTATGATGAAACTGATGCCAATACTACAACTAGCCATGTCATGAATCTTCATCCACCCATCACCCCATCCACAAACTGGGACCAACATCAAAAGACGGTTTTAAATCAAAGCACAAAGAACGTTATCAAAGTAGAAGAAGCAAGGAAGCATATCAGACAAATGAAATACACATGGATACTGAAGAATACAAAGAAAGATTATCCCTATCAAACTCCATTAGTTAAAGAAACTATGGGGAAAAATAAAAAAGGGAAAAGTATCCATCATAGATGTCCACAATGGAAAAATCAGGCTTCCCAAGCAATGTACAAAGTGTATCAAGTAGTTGGTCCTAATTCCATGCACACTTTCATATCCACCCATCATTTCTCATCTTCCCAAGTTTGGAGAGTCAAAGGTTCCAAACTATCAACCAGTCCATCTTTTATTCCTAAACAAACTCCATCCACACCTCCACGCATGATATAAAATTCTCACATTGACCATGTGTTGGAAATGACCCTTCATCATAAGGATTGAAAAGGCGTCCTATTGCGATGTGTGCACAAAGACAAAGTTAACTCTAGTATCGACGAAGCAGATCAAGAATCTCAAAAGTCAAGTATTCAAGTGCACATATCTTAGCAAAGCAACTTCTTCAAGTAGGCTATCAATGGAACATTATGAAAAAAGTGTCTACATAAACACCACAAGGTGGTTTGACATGAGCTTAAAATCTTTCAGAAAAACTAAAAAACTAAAAAATGTGAAAATCCAAAAAAAATAAAAAATCATTAAAACAGTAAAGATAAAAATCATCCTCTAGTGAAAAACACTACCGTGGTGCTTTGGGCAAGACTATGATGAAAACCTGGAAAACAAGCATCATGTTTGGAATCAATCATCTACGTGCGCCAGTTTAGGTGAAAGTGTCTTATTCCATCCATAATAAATCTAGCATTCCATCCATCTCAGCCATAAATCCATTCATCCATAAACCATTTATACAATCCATTTCCATCCATCTGCATCCATAGCTCAAGTTACCTTGATCTTGATAAATTTTGGTGCACATTTTACACGTGCTTATAGTAAACATCTTGACATGGGTCATTTTCATTGATCCTATCCTGCCTAGCATTATCTGAGCCATGAAGCATTATCTAATGAACATCATTTGTTTGAACACCTTATCTTATCACAAGATAATCCTTGGCAGCATTTGCATGATTTCCATATCCATCCATCCATACACCTATCCGAGCATCCACCCATGGCATTCCATACATTGCTAGACACTAGGGGCAAATATTTACATCTTGCTTTAGGAATAAATCTTGATCTATATCCTCCAACTTATGTGGTGATCCGAACATTGGCAAATTTGAAATCAAATTGGTCAAAGCACTTGTGATCCAGAGTCCAAAGCACTAGCCCATGGCATATTTTGATGAGAAGACATTCCTTATCATTCTTAATCTTTTATCGAACATCAATTCAAACAATCACTATCAGTCACATCTAATTTGCACTTCAAACATAACATCCAATCATTCGAAACATCTTTTGTTCCAAATCAAGCTTCATCAATCATGATCAATCAAATCCAATCAAAAAAATCATCATCTCAGGATGTCCTTGTGTTGCTTAACACTATCCTTGCATTGTTATGTATCCTTAACAATGTTATCCAAATCAATCCCTCATCATCTTGGGATATCCATCATAATCCTTGTGTTGTTTAACACTATCCTTGCATTGTTGTGCATCCTCAACAATGTTATCATCATCAATCCACCAATTAGATCAATCAACCTTAGCTTGGTTTTCAACAAAATACAAAACAAATCACTGATATCATTAGACACATCCATATCCAAATCATCAAAATCATGCAAAAATCCCAAAAACATCATAAAATCAAAAAATCCAAAAACATTCAAAACACATCAAAATCCAAAAACATTCAAAAGACACAAAAATCCAAAAACATTCAAAAAACCAAGAAAATCCAAAAACATCCAAAACCACATCAAAATCCAAAAACATTCATAAATCTCATAAAACACAAAAACATTTGAAAAATTGGAAAATCAAAACATTTGAAAAATCTTGAAAATACAAAAAAACAACCTCAAAACATTCCAAAAACGTCAAAAACATCCAAATATTTGAAAAAATCCATCCGTTCCATTTTTCTTTCACCCGCAATAATCAATCATCCATAATAAACCGATTGTCACCTTCATCCTTTGGCAAAACAAACAAAAACAATCACAACAATCAACAAAAACAAGCTTCAATCGTAAAATCAAAAGAAAACAACAAACATTTAAAACAAAATCAAAATCTTGATCATTTTCAGACATGTCAATCAACCTTATATCAACAACCTATCAATCAACTTATCAAGCCATCATCATCCTATACAATGCATGTCCTAGAATATATCATTCCGACAATGGGAATCATTTTGGATATCACTTGGATTCTTATCCTATCAAAACACATCCCTTTTGCTGAAGGTATGAAGAACATTGGCTTGTTTGTGTACTTGATCTTTTCTTTTGATTTATCTTATTGCACTCATTCCAAGGACCTCTCAATGATATCCGAACGAAGGATTTAGAGAGATAGGAATGGGGCAACGATCATTATCTTTTGTCTGTTGTGCTTGTTGGATGTCCTTGTAATATAACTTGGTGAATACTTGCTTTGTTAGATATGTATGGAGGGTGTTTTGGGTAGCTTGTTGACTATTACATTGATAGGTTATGCCTTTCTGTGTTTTGGTCTGAGATGTTTGAAACTTCTAAAGTGCATCCTAGTAAGGTTTTCGTATGTTAGGTGTGAACAAGAGTACTCCTATCTATTTTTTGAGTCAAAGTCCATCACACTAAGTGCAACACCATCCTGGTTCTTTATACCTTGATGCATCATGCTTATGCGTCTTATCAAACATAAGGTAAGTGGCCCTTTTAAAATCCCAATTCTTGATAAGCAAATCATCATTTATCATCATCATCATCTCTAATAAAGTCTCGTCAGATCACGGACTTGTTGGATCGTCTTGTCATCATCTCATTTCTTCTTTCTTCTTTTTTGTGCTAACATCACGTTATGATTAGTTAATCATCATTGCAAGTGCATCCATCCTGCATCCACAAACCATCAGCATTCTGCACATCATCTCACATGCATGTTCATCATCATAATATAGTTCTATTAGTCTAAGCATCTCATAAAACCAAACATTTGCATAAAACATCCATTGCATAATCGTATAGGCATTATCGTATCATCCATCTCACATACATTGCATTATCATTTAAGTTGTTTAGGATAATATAGATTGGTTATTCTAAGCATCTTAAAACCATCTCATTTGCATCATCATCATAACCATCCATTTTGAACCTCTTTATTGCGAGATCGACCATCAAATTGAATCTTTTCGCTCAATCTCTCGAGGGGGCAATGTACTAGTGTACTTTCTGCTGGGGCATCCGAAAAAATTAGATTTTTTTTGAAATTTTGATCACGGCAAGTTTATTCTTTGAACCAACGCACCAAGTACATTGCTTCAAAGAGGGGAAAAATTTAGACATGCAAAATTGACATAATGCATATTTAATTAAATCATATTCGCCCATCAATTAAATAAATTTAGTTTATTTGATTGATCTCCTAAAGTCTCTTCATTTAATTAAATCAAATGTATTTAATTAAATGGATAGTGCATCAATTTCCTCCCTTTTGATTTAAATAAATCCAAGCATCTAAGTCAAAAGTCAAAATCACTTAACATCATCTTAATTAGTCAAATCCATGATTAATGCTAATTCTAATCCTCTTTTCTTTAGATTTTTCCACTTGCACAAATAAATCAATTTATTGCTTTATTAATTCTCCATTTTCTTTCAACTTGGCATAAAGGGGAATATTCTCCAAATTTGAAATCTCCCTCCAAGTTGACATGTACATCAAACGGAGCATTGAAGAGCTCTTACATGTCTCTTGCACTAGTCAAACTCAACATTTAACTCATCTTCTCATCAAATTAAAAATTCAAATCTCCCCCTCTTTGGCACATTGACCAAAATGTGCTCATTCCTCAACCTCTCACATGTTGACAAGTGGCATCTTGTCATTGGTGGATCTTTAGTCCCACATCCTCCATGTTTGGCACTCTTTTATTCTTCTTGGCTTTAAATAGAGGCCTCCTCTATTGTATTACTCCTCCACAAGTTTCTCATCTTGATGCACCATCTTCATCATTTGATATCTTGTTCATCCATCATCAAGAGCTTATCAAAAAGTGGTTGGAAAAGGACTACTTTTCACATAAAAGTAGCACCAATCCCCCCATAAGATCAAGTGTTTGCTTTGTTTTATAATAGGAATAGTTATCTTTGTTTGTATTTGCTCAATTAATTCATCTTTTTCTTTGTTCTTTAACAATGCAAATGGATTTTATGGGGAATTCTTATTCTAACCTTACATTTTGATCTAATAATTTGATTGTTTGCTTTGTTCATGAAAGTTTGGAATCAGGGTTCACAGTTATCTATTGTTAAAAGAAAGAGTTTTGTCTATTTTATCACCTATAAAAGGGTAGTTTTAGAGGTTATTTTGCAATTTTAGAGTATAACTACATTAGTTTGGTATAAGTGAAAAAAACCAAATGGCCTAGAGGGGATCCCATGTGGTCCAGGGAAGAAGAGTTAAGACGAATGCAAAGTAGAGAGGTAATGTAGATGAGGAAGTGTTCATAAGGTTGCAAGCTCTTGAGACTTGATTTTCTCAGGAGGATTTTGAGGAGGAACAAAAAATTAAGAGGGGTCAAATAGGACTCAAGGATCCCATGGGTAGGCTTATTGAAACTATAACCAAGTAATGACCTAGAGTTAAGTTGAAGTCCTTGGTTTCAAAGGTGAATTAAATCAGATTGGGTTGAAGAGCTAGATAAATTCTATGACATGGAAGGAATTGAGGGAACTTATATGTGAAGAGTCAAAGTTAGAACATTAAAACTGAAGCCTCACACTGCCATATGGTGAGAGAATCTTTAGAATACTAGGAAAAGACAAGAGAAAGAAAAAATTAAATTGTGACCAAAGATGTTAAAAACATTTTAAAACTAACTTTATGCCATTGCATTATCACCAAAAACATTTTAGGACTTCCAAAATATGAAGCAAAGGGAACTATCCATACGAGCATATAATGAAGAAATTTTGAGGCTTTGCTAGAAGATGACGAGCATGCAACTACAAGATATATTAAAGGACTTAGGTTTCAACTCCAAGATGACTTTAGTATGCTCAAATTGAATACCATGAATGAGGCTTACAAATTGACCTTAAAAGATGAAAAAAAAAGGAGAGGCAAAACGACAAGCAATAGAGGGACACAAATGCGAATAGAGGTAGAGGGAGTTCCTCCAAACTAATCAATGAAAAAGAGCTAGACAGTAGCGTGAAGCCAAACCTCCAAGGAAGAGGAGGTTTTAGAGGTAGAGGACGAGGACCATATATATATATATATTTTTAAAGAGATCTATTTTGTAATAGACAACATGAATACCAACTCTGGATTGTCACAGGTAGACTACAAGAAAGAACATCGCTGAAGTTATTTTGCAGTTCTAAAATTTAGATGTTCAATGAATCTATGGATACATGGCAATTTTATAACTGCAGATTTTTTTTCACAATTAGTATTATCTATACAAGACTTGCCTGGTACCTCTAATATTTTTAGTGTATTGAGCAATAATAATTAATTAATAAGCAGTGATGGGTTTCTTGTTCATAATGCTTTCTTAAACTGGATATTCGAAATTGAACTTATTTTTATTTGATTTGGCAGATTTCTATACTGCGAATGTAAGCTGGCATGTTTTTCAAGCATTACCCAAAGAGCAAGCACACAACAGAACTGTGTCTGCTGTCAATTGTTTTGTCTGCTAAGACAGATTCTGTTGGACTTGCGTGTACTTGTTTCAAGATTTATTTGCCACCAATTGTTTATCTTGAAAACAAATTTCAAAAGATGTAATTTACGTCCTATTAGAAGACATGTTCACAGCGTACTATTAATAAAAACGTGGGAACAGTACTGGTTTGGGTACATGTCATGTGCAATTTTTCGTGAGCCCATATTAAACAATGAATTCTATATGAAAGATGGGGTTGGGTGGTCTGATCTGCTCACTATAAATAATCCCAGGCGTCATGGCTATTCTATACCTAGTTTCGACTCTCCCAAAGCCAAACACAAGGAATACTTGGCATTCATTCAGTTTCATGGCACCGCCAAAGACTAAACCTTGTGGCAGAGTCCACCCCTGCCCACAAGAGAATGGGCAACTTCTCCCTGCCAAATGTCAGTTGCCTCGTGTATACATAATCCTTCGGCACAATGGCTTATGGCTGCTGTCGATGTCCTCCTCTCATCATATTCTGAGCTTCTGAACATCATGCAAAATCCTCAGCAATGCTTATTTGTGGAAAATTGTGAGTGGGTTGATAGATGTCTCCAAGACTTGATCAATCATGTGGATACCTGCAACCAGTTGAGGGAAAGTGTTTACGACATCAAACATTATCAGACATTGCTGCACCAAACAGTCCGTTGTATGGATAGAATAGAATCGAGTAAGGATGGAGCGAAGAGCAAGTTAGCCAAATGTATTGGTGCTGTTAACGCCAAAAGTATAGGACAGAGACGCAGTTCAATATCGCCAGAGATGTTAGAAAAGTTGGGCTCCTTAAAAATATCTTCAACTACTTTATTTAAAGATATGCAGACATTGAATAAGTGCACAGCTTTGTTCTTCAAGCATTCCTGAAAGCTCTCTTTGTGAAGAAAACGCTTCCCCGTTCTAACCAGAACCCAGCTGTGTTATAATGTTCCCAGGCCTTCAGATTCTGTAAAAAGCTCAGAAATAGAACACAGCTCCCTTCTCGTCTGTACCAGTTATATATAGCAGATGTTTTAGAGAGAAGACTGTACGACATACTTGCCGAGGATACGACCAAAATGGAGCGAGCCGAGATGCATGAAAGGGTTGAAAGGTTGAAGAAATGGGAGGTAGAATTGGAGAAGGCAATTTGTCCTCTCGGCTGCAAAATCGAGGAGTTGCATACGGCTCTCATCAAAACGCGACTGGCATCGTTAGACTATCAAAGTTATTTAGTTTGAGTGTACAAGGAATTTTATTTTTTCAACTGAGGAGAGCCTCCTGTCGGAGAGTATACTGTAATTACAATGGCGATTATAAAATTGATCAATTTGTTCACAAATGTTTCCGTGTTGATTTTCTGGGTATTGCCTGGTCTTTAGAACATATGCAATCACAAAAAATCTGGTATATTTTTTTATCAAGTTGGCTGCCTGGTGTTGGCTACTTTTCATCTGGGGAAAAATGGCACCGGTCGAGTAGCTCACCTGCATTTTCCTAATTTTTTTAATCAGTATAATTATTACACAGATGGCAGAGATTTAGCAAATGAGACTCACTAATGTTGTAGTATGAACCGTCCGATTGACTCTCTCTTGATTGGTAACCAGCAGAGGCAGAGCGACCGGGACTTTTTGTACCCGAAAAAGAAAAGTCGATAGTATAGACATTGTTTTTCTATGGTGAGGGTAGTGTCTATTGGCGATGGTGGTTTTCTATATAGTCATAGGTCCTCTACAATTTTATATTGTGCACTTCAACTCGTCCTATGTGGGAAATGGTGGTTGCATAGGCACCTATTGGGGCTTGTTCTAAGGAGTTGATTTTTTTGGCTTCTCAATGAACCAATCCGAAAAAAAGATTCATTTGGATATGAAAGGGATAAAGATTTAAAATGAATTGGAAAAGGTATCAAAATAAGGAAATTCATCTTTTGAATGTTTAGGATGATATAGTGCATGGTCCCATCCAAGGAATATAACCATAGGTGTTGTAGCATACAAGTTAGTTATATGGCAAGAGGTGAAGTGAAACTAATGGGTTTAAGTCTAGAAAGGATGAGTGTGAAGTGGGTTGTGGGATTAGGTACAGTTTCTATGACAATAATTATTAGTACATTTAATTAAGTGAAGGGGCTTAGAGCAGGTAGTAAATGGAGGGAAAGGCGTTAATTAAGAATTTTTCATCTATAAAATTTACCTCTACATTAATATGTATGTAGATTTAGTGAATCATGGATATTAAAGTAAAAAATAATAATTGTAATGTTATACTAATTCAAAAGAATCTATATAAATTTGCTTTGTGTTACTTTTTTGTCTTTTCTTGAGCGTAATATTCATATCTACAAATAAGTGTGACAAATAGCATATATCTTAGAGACAATAAGGATCATTTAGTTGCATTTACAAGTAAGAAAATTGTAGTAGCGTAAAGGAACCATATACAATGATTGAAATAGAAGCCTTAACCATGATGTTAATCTTATATAAATTTAGACATTACATCTTGGTAAAATGATTCATTTTTATATAGACCATGAATAACTATAATATCAATTAGCAATACATGGTTGAATATGTTGATGGTTAATGCTCTTCTAAGAATCAAAGTGTCCAACTAAATTTTCTATGAATGGTTCCCTTATTAGAATTTTTATTTAGTTATCTTGGATATTGATCAATATGTATTTAGAAAGTTAGGAATACCTATAAAAGATTAAAAAAAGTACTATATTCTTGGTATTTTTTCATAGGATTCCCTATGGTCAAATATGAAAGTAACACTCAAATGAATAGGTTTTTTTGGAAGTAATTTCTCCACCAATGAGGTTTGACCACAGACAAAAATCTAATCTTTCCAGCACATTCTGGAATATGCATTTACTCCATTAGCTATTATATTTACTTCAACTACAATCAGCTTGACCCTAGCGCATACAATCTGATTTCTTCTTATCTACATGGTTACAGCTGTTACTTTCCATGCAAGGAGTTCTTATCTTATCTTACCCAACCATTAATGCTTAAACCGCCTTTATGCAAGTATAAATAAAGTTGTTTGCCAATGTAATAGTTAGGGAAAAAAATATGATAGATATGCAGATTTGATGAATCACAGATATCTCTTTGTAGTTTGTAATAGCATAATAGTAATATATATTTTGTATGCTGTAGCATACGTTTGTCTTATTTTACTTTGAATTTTCTATTTTCTGTGTATTGTCCTTTGTTAAGCCTAGAACTGGTATCAGAGCAAGAAGATCGTGGGCAACAATAGAAGACTGCGTTGTCTTGAAAGTTGCTTTAAAAGAAAGGAGAGCTGTCAGAAATCCCAGCCATAGAAGTTGGAGCTGCTGAGTAGAGATTGAAGTCGAGATCAAGTGTTTGAAAGACATTGTAGCCTCAGAAGAAGGCTGTAATAGTTGGAAAGAAGGAGAAGTTGTTGTTTGCAAGCAGCCACAGTTTGAAGGTATTAGACTGCTAAACCAAATAAGTTCACAATCATGGCATCTAGCAGTAGCCTCACACAACCCCAAATTCTGCTGTTTACTAGTAAGAACTATGATTTCTGGTCAATAAAGATGAAAACATTATTTTGTTCTCAAGATGTATGGGATTTGGTAGAGAATGGTTTGTAGAACCAGTA
Organism: Sequoia sempervirens; assembly: GCA_007258455.2. NCBI lineage: Eukaryota > Viridiplantae > Streptophyta > Pinopsida > Cupressales > Cupressaceae > Sequoia > Sequoia sempervirens. The sequence continues at coordinate 562,434,620 of VDFB02047230.1, forward strand.
GATCATGCAACCTTTTTGGCACTAACACAAGTAGAAAAAGACCAGCTCAAAGACACCAAGAAAAAGGATGCTAAAGCCTTGTTTATTATTCAACAAGCTATGGATGAGTCAGTATTCCCTAGGGTTGTGACAACAATTAGGTCCAAGCAAGCTTGGGAGGCATTAGAAATTTCTTATCAAGGGACAACCAAAGTAAAGGTAGCTAAGTTAAAAACATTAAGGAGAAGTTTTGAAAATGTTTATATGAATGCATTTGAATCTATAGATCATTTCTTTACCGAAGTGATGAATATTGTTAATCAAATGAGGTCACATGGTGAAAGTATTGTAGATCAAAAGGTGATTGAAAAGATACTTAGAAGCTTACCTAGCAAGTTTGATGTAATTGTAGTTGCCATTGAAGAATCAAAAGATTTAACTCAATTATCTCTAGCTGAACTGTTGGGATCTTTATTGTCTCATGAATCTAGAATGAATAGGAATCATAATTCTTCTTCAGAGAATTCTTTTAGATCTCAAGTGTCATTTAGCAGAGGAAGAGGGAGGTCAAACTTCAGAGGAACAAGAAGAGGCAGAGGTGGACACATGAGTCCAGATCAAGGAGAATGGTCTAATCAATCCAATTAGAGTTTCAATAACAGAGGACGAGGAAGAAATCAATTTCAATAACAATCACCCAGGTTTGATAAGTCTCATATTCAATGTAATCATTGTAAGAAATTTGGTCATTTAACACATGAATGTTGGAAGAAAAAAATAGAACTGAATAAACAAAATGAAAATTACTCAGGTGTATCAGATAATAACTTAGGAGGGTTATTCTTAACCTGTAATGTTGCTCAAGAAAGTGCCAGTAATATATGGTTTTTAGATAGTGGATGCAGTAATCACATGACAAGCAATACTGGTTTATTTGCTAGTTTGGATGATTTTGTGAAATCTGAAGTGAAATTGGGAAATGATAGTAAAGTATCTGTAATGGGGAAAGGTGTTATAAATGTTTTGACTAAGAATGGAGGAAAGAGATATATTCCTAATGTCTTCTTTGTACCTGGTTTAAAACATAACTTGATGAGTGTTGGTCAGTTAGTGCAAAAAGGGAATAAAGTTTCTTTTAACAAAGACGTGTACAATTCTAGATAGAAATCCTAGTGACAGGTTAATTGCAAGAGTTGAGATGACCAAGAATCAGATGTTCCCCCTCCGGATTGATTGCATCCAAGGATCAGAGGAAGTAAGTTTCAAAACAGTGTACCTAGACCCAACATGGCTGTGGCATTTAAGGTATGGTCACCTTCATTTTCAAGGTTTGAGTTTATTGCAAAAGAGAAATATGGTGAAAGGTTTACCACCCATAGAGAATCCAACTAGTTCATGTGGAAGTTGTATATTAGCAAAACAACATAGAGAAAGTTTTCCTATAAGGAGTTCATACAGAGCAAGGACACCATTAGAGTTAATTCACACTGATATATGTGGACCAATGCAAACTCCATCCTTAAGTGGAAGCATATATTTTCTAACATTTATTGATGATTTTAGTAGGATAACTTGGATATACTTTCTCAAGCATAAGGGTGTGTGCAAGAAGTTGAGGCCAAAAAGTGAAGTGTTTTCCCTGATTTTCAGAATTTGACACATTTGACCTTAAAATTTGAAGCACTTAGAGATGGAATCTTCAAAAAAGTCACTAATCATAAAATGTAGTACTCAGAGTCTAGTTTCCAAATATGTAATTTATTTCAATACCCAGATTGTAAAAATTGAGTTTCAATAGGTGTTTCTATAAACCACTGTTTAAAAGTCACTTTTTTATACCATACCATGCACGTGTACGACATCCATATTTTGACCCAAATTATCATATTTTTCTAAATCCTTTTGGGAAAAAAATTGTGACTCACTAAAGCTTGCTTTTAATATTTTTTTATAATTTTTTATTGATTTTTTTTTTATTAAATATTTATTAGGCATATTTGTCATTTTGAACATTCGTCGTGTACAACATGCATAAGATGACCTAAACTTTTCATTTTTTGATTTTTTTTTTAAAACTAAAAGAATTGTCTGAAGTTTGCTCTCGTGCAATCCATTTCCAAAATTTTATGTTGATCAAAAGTTATTAAAATACTAAAAAACCTGATAATTCAAGTTTATGGACTAGTTTCATTAGAAATTAATTGAAAAATAGAAAAAATAATCAAATTATTAAAAAAATTACGTATTTGGAATCTGCATGTCTCATCTATAATGGGTTTTAATTTCGTAAAAAAATTCTGCAAAATGGTCTTCAAACATATGTCCAAAGTCATTATTTTCCTGTGACATTAACAGGACCTTCAAGTTGCAGGTCAAACTAGGTCCAAAGCTTAGGTTCGGGTCCCCAAGCCATTTCCCGAACCAAAAAACAAGCCAAAAAACCCGCTCAAAAATTCATAATTTAAAAAATGGGATCTTGTTTCAAAACAAGGTCCCGTTTCATAAAAAAACCATTTTTTATGGTTCTATGAAACGGGATCCCATTTTGTAAAACGGGATCCCGTTTTGAAATTCTTCCAAAAACGAAAAATTTTCAAAAATGGAAAGTTTTCAAAACAAGATCCCGTTTTGAAAACTTTCCAAAATTTTTTCAAAAATTGGAAGTTTCCATTTCAGAAAATTTTCAAACGGGATCTCGTTTAAAACTTTCAAACGGGAAATTTCCGAAAATGGGATCCCATTTTTTAAACTTAGGCTTGGGATCTCGAAGCTAAATGGGATCCCGCTTTTTAAAAACAGGATCCCGTTTATTAAAAAGCGAGATCCCTTTTTTGCAAGCCGAATTCATTTTTTTGCCTAAGGCAAAAACTTCCACGTTTCATGGACTCAACTTTGTGCACTTACCCATAAGTCTGAAGCCTTTAGTAAATTCACAGAGTTTAAAGCTATGGTTGAAAAGAAAATTGGTCTACACATTAAGATACTCAGATCAGATAGAGCTGGTGAATATAGTTCTAATGAATTTTTAGACTTTTGTAGAGATCATGGTATCAAGAAATAATTTACAAAAAGGTACACACCACAACAAAATGGTGTAGCAGAGAGGAAGAATAGAACCATAATGGAAATGGCCAGAAGCATGTTGAAGGCCAAGAATTTGTCTAATATTTTTTGGGCAGAAGCAGTAGCATGTGCAATATACATCTTGTACATAAGTCCTACAAAGAGTGTCAAGGATTGAGTTCCACAAGCATGGGCTGGTAAGAAACATTCTATATCTCATCTTAGAATTTTTGGATGTGTTGCCTATTCCTTAGTGCCATATGAATTGAGAAGGAAATTGGATGATAAAAGTGAAAAGTGTATTTTCATCGGTTATAGTGAGCAATCAAAATCTTATAGATTGTATAATCCTATTTCAAAGAAAATGATTATTAGAAGGGATGTTAAATTTAAGGAGGAAGAAGCATGGGATGGAAACATTGACAGTATAGTCTTAAGTGGAGCACCAATACCTCATAGTGAAGAAGAATCAAAAGAAAATGAAGGTCAATCAAATCAAGCTAGACCAAGTACTCCACCAAGAAATTTTGTGGAGGGTGAACCATCAAACTATGAAGGCCAACCTACTTCAGATTCAAATGTAAGTAATGAGTTAGATCCCACACTTGCTTCATTAAGACCAAGCCCTAGAAGTAAGAAAACAAGAAGTCTAAAAGAAATATATGATCAAGATCGAGAGAATTTAGATTTGTGTTCAAACTTTGCTTTATTCTCTCATGATCCAGTATATTTTGAAGAAGCAGTGAAAGAAGATAATTGGATCAAAGCAATGGATTCTATTGAAAAGAATCAAACATGGGAGTTAGTAGATCTACCTGAAGGTAAAGATTATGGGTTTATAAGACTAAGTTTAATGTTGAAGGTAAAGTTGCAAAACATAAAGCTAGATTAGTTGCAAAAGGATTCTCACAACAGTATGGGATTGACTATAATGAAACATTTGCTCCAGTTGCTAGACTTGATACAATTAGGGCTGTTTTAGCAATAGCTGCACAAAATAGTTGGAAAGTTTATCAAATGGATGTAAAATCAACTTTTCTGAATGGTTTTCTTGAAGAATAAGTTTATGTTCAACAACCTCCAGGATATGAGGTATATGGGCATGAAAATAAAGTGTGTAAATTGAAGAGAGCACTTTATGGTTTGAAACAGGCAACAAGGGCATGGTATAGTAGGATTGATTCATATTTGATAAGTAATGGATACAATAGAAGTAACAATGAGCCCACATTGTATACACAGACCAATGAACAATGTCAAATATTGATTGTAAGTCTATATGTTGATGATTTAATTTTCAGTGGAGATTTGTCTGCAGACATGCTCAAGTCAGCCTTAATGAAAGAGTTTGAAATGACAGATTTAGGCTTAATGAGATATTTCTTAGGCATTGAAATTGTTCAATATGATAAAGGAATCTTCATTTTTCAATCTAAGTATGTGAAGGATGTATTGAGAAGATTCAAAATGTTACAAAGCAATCCAACATCAAATCCAGTTGCTACAAGAACAAAGCTTAGCAAAGAGGATAAAGGGTCAAATGTTGACCCAACTATGTTTAAAAGACTTGTTGGAAGTCTAATGTATCTTACAGCTACAAGGCCATATATCATGTATGGAATTAGTTTGATCTTGAGGTTCATGGATTCACCTCAAGATTCTCACTGGCAAGTTGGAAAGAGAATATTGCGATATGTTGCAAGAACAACAAGATATGGAATTTTATATTCCAAAACTAATGATTTTAATTTGGTTGGTTACACTGAAAGTGATTTTGCAGGTAGCATAGACGACATGAAGAGTGTACTTCTTGACACATATTTCATTTTGGATCTGGAGCTGTCACATGGGAATCGAAGAAGCAACCCATAGTAACAATCTCATCAGCTGAAGCAGAATATGTAGCTGCAACTACCACATCATGTCAAGCAATATGGATGCATTGAGTTTTATCAGATTTATTGCATAATCAAGAAGAACCAACAACAATATTTTGTGATAACAAGTCAGCAATTGCATTATCAAAAAATCATGTTTTTTCGCAAAAGGAGCAAACACATTGATACAAGGTACCATTTCATCCGAGAGTTGGTCAACGATGGAGAAATTTGCCTTGAATTTTGTAGATCTGAAGATCAACTAGCAGACATTTTTACTAAGGCATTACCCAAAGAAAATTTTGAGTATCTACGACAAATACTAGGTGTTATTGATGCTGAAGCCATCAATGGTCAAAATTAAAGGGGAGTGTTGGAAGTAATTTCTCCATCGATGAGGTTTGACCACTGACAAAAATCTGATCATTCCAACACATTTTGCAATATGCATTTACTCCATTAGCTATCATATTTACTTCACCTACAATCAGCTTGACCCCAACACACACAATCTGATTTATTCTTATCTACATGGTTGTAGCTGTTACTCTCCACGCAAGGAGTTCTTATCTTATCTTATCCAACCATTAATGCTTAAATCACCTTTATGTAAGTATAAATAAAGTTGCTTGCCAATGTAATAGTTAGGGAAAAAAATATGATAGATATGCAAATTTGATGAATCGCATATATCTCTCTGTAGTTTGTAATAACAGACCAATAATATATATTTTGTATGTTGTAGCATACGTTTGTCTTATTTTACTTTGAATTTGCTGTTTTTTGTGTATTGTCCTCTGTTAAGCCTAGAGTTTTACCATTTGTGTTGTTCCCATCATCTTTCTAAATTGAACTTGAATAGTACCTTCACATTTAGAAAGCTTCACCATTTTTTTAATATATTCATCATTTTTCATCTTATCACTATTTTTTCTCCTTGTCTATGATTTTCTTTTCATATGGTGTCAACTTTTAGCTATAACTTCTTGTCCCTGCCATATTTCCAACTACAAATCATACATGATCTACATTATATGAGAGGTTCATAATTTCTTTTATTTTCTACCTATTCATTGAGTGGGTAATTTGGTACCCAGTCAATCTTAAAATTTATTACAAAATCCCATTCACACCCCAATTTTTCTTTGGCTTTTCTTTTCCCCTTTTATGTAAGATCTCCCTTTTTTTGATCAATTTTTGAGGTGGAATTATTAAAATAATTATTCTATCTACTCCAAGACTCCTTTGTAACACCTTCCATACCATTATAATCCAAATCATTACAATATTCCTTTGAGGTATTTCCATTTTTTTCAATGATTGTGTAGATATTGATGTTGTAGGTCAATCTACTAGAATTGAACTACGGATATTGCTAAAATATGATATCATGTTTTTATGTTTTGATTAGCGTTCTTTACCACTTCCAGAAAATTGATTATTGAAAATCTCTCACAAATTATAAATTGTCAAAAAATCTATTGTGAACTTAAGATCACTATCAAATACAACAAATAGAACACTAATAATTTTAGTATCACTTATACTGTAAAAATAAAAGAATAATATAAAAAAGATAATACAAGTTGCTTTCCCAAAAACCTTGACTATAAGTAGGTTAGACAAATTTTTGTTGAATTAGTAAAATACTTTTATGAACATAATGGAAGATAATAAAACATATACAAGATAAATAAGTCTGACTATGATGAAGTTAGACAAGTTCTTATCACATCAGAAATCTTCTTTTATAAGATGGCCCAAAGAAAACATATTTTTAATTGACTCCTTTCTATTTATAGGGAAAAAGAAGGAAAATGCATTTTTATAAAAGAGAGCACTTGCCAAGGGGAATATTTTGAGAAGCCATTCTCCAAAGAGCACATTGGGATGTGGAATCCACTAAAGACCTCCAAACCCAACAGATTACAACTACCTGATTTCCTTGAAACTTTCAACTCCATTTGATATTTAGCCTACTATCAAGAGGAAGAAAGGGGATATATTTTTGGTCGATTGATTTTAGTTGAAAATTTTGAAGGCGACGGCTCATCGGCTAAATAAAAGCTGAAAAAATTTAGAAGCGAGAAAATCCAATAAAGATAACACAATTTTATTAAAATTAATTGTTATTTCACAATAACACTCTTAGTAACAGTTATATAAGTTTCACGCTGGAATGTATATGTGGATCTGGGCTGTCTGTGTGCACTCTATTTCATAGTTCCCTTTTTGTATTTGACAATTTGTTGTTTTGTCAGTTCTTTTATTAGGATTGTATTTATTAATTTAGTTAAAATATTTTAGATTTATTGTGTATGTTTTTATTTGATATTTGGAATCAAGATTACATTCGATACTCCATCATCAGAAAGAACACATCAAATCTACAAACAATTTTAATTATACTATATAAATTATTAAAAGACTCATGCTCACTCATGACTACTAATTTTACCTGTAGATTAGAATACTTAAATCTCCCATGTACTATGTAGGTCCCAACGTCAGGGGAAGAAAAGCATGTTAATCTCAGAAATGACAAAAATCACACGCTCATATATCACATAACTAAAAAATCTACCAAATTTGTTGTTACTGTATAAATTCCTTCACCATAATTACAGCATTCTTAGAACAAGAAAGATCTTAAGTCTGTACAAAAATTACATATGCCCATAAGGCGAATGTGTATTCAAATTGAGTAAGTGAGAACATCTAACGATGCCACCCGTGTTCTGATGAGAAGGCCATACAACTCTTGAATTTTCGTTGAAAGAGAACAAATTCCCTTCTCCAAATCCACCTCGCATTTCCCTAGCGTTTTCGTCTCTTCTTTCACTTGGGCTTCAACATGGGATTCCTGCTTCTCCGCCACTAAACTGTAGAGCTTTCTAACCGAAACATCTGCTCTATTTAGCTCGTCTAATTGACAGCAGGACCCCGGGCGGAACGTTCCTGGGTTCCTCAGCTTTCTGCAGAATGTGGTGAAAGTGCATTCAGGCCGCTTCTTCTTTCCGACCGAGAGGGTGCTCAACAATGTCTTCAGCACAAAAGCTGTGCACTCAACAAGCTTTTGAATGTCGTCAGACAAACTGGTTCCGGATATTCTTAAACAACCCAACTTTTGATCCATCGATCTGGATATTGAACTGTGTGTACGCAGCAGCATTCTTTTGGATTTAAGAGCGCCAATACATTCGGTTAACGCGCTGCTTGCTCCTTTCGTATTCAAATCCTTTTGCTCAACACAGCGAAGTGCTTTGTGGACTAATAGCTGATAATGTTGTACGTCAGAAATAACTCCCCTCACTTCGCTGCAGGCATCGATGACATTGATTATTTCTTCCAGAAATTTATCAACCCATTTGAAATCGTGGCTCTGAGATAATGGCAAGAGCTTCAAAATGTCTAAGTATGAGGAGATGAGGACATCGAGGGAAGAGATTAGCCATTGTGCTGAGCGATTGCCAGCAACATCATGAGCTACATTCTCTTGTGGAAAAGGGTGGACTTTACCGGGAGGGTAAGGTTTTGAAGGTGCCATTAGACTGAATTAATAATGGTAATCACTTGAAAGGGGATGGAGAAGGCAACAGATGGCTTCAATTTCAGATAACAGACTGGATATCTTTTATAAACAGTAATGAGCATTACCAAACTGGTTTTTCTGTTCGTAACAGTCAGTATAGATGGTCCACACGGATTTGCGGAAAATTAGTAGAATTTTAATGATACTGCCATAAAGTCAGAGAGTTCTATCATGTGATAGGGCACTCATCGACATTATTCGAAATATTTTTCTCTAAACAATTGTAGCAGTGGGGATGTTGAAACCGAGGGCACGGTAAGATGTGTTTTGGGAAACTATGGTGTTGAGTATTAAATAAAGTAGTGGTTTCCATGTGCAGGCTCCGGCGATTGTGATCAACTAGTCTTAAAGAGAAGGAATATGACAGCTCAATTTCCTTAGCTTTTTAAAAAAAAATCTGTGTAGGATAGTGCCCTCTTTATTCTTGTATGTATGCAGTTTTATATATTTGTTTAGGCCATGCATTCATTATAAATATTATTATTACCCACACATATCAGATTGCTTATCCAAAACATGATCGTGGATGTGATTATTATTTTCTTAAAATTCAAAAACTCAGTTTTAGTCATGTGTTAATATTAGTATCTCATTTTAAACTGATTAAGTATGTGGTTCTGTGATTTGGTGATATTTGTTAGTATTTAAAAGTATTTAATTACATTCATTTCATATCTCATGATTTTCTAAGCATGAATTGCATATCATTTATGTATAAGGAAGCACTTCATTATTTAGTCCTTCAAAATGAATCTAGGCCCCATATTCATTTCAAGAGCATTTGTTTGGCTTAGATTGACACAACAAAATTTCTTCAAAGAAATTTCTAAATATTTCTCATCTTCAAAGTTCTAGAATAAAAGGTAAGGCAAGCATAGAAAAACTAGGTAGGACAAAAGGTTTAATAATGTAAATTTCATAATCATTTTTTTAAAAGAAAAATATCACATATGTGAGTACAAACTTAACCCCAATCCACATAATCAATTTTTTACATCACAACATTTTCTTTTTCTTTTTCTTTTTCTTTTTCTTTGATGGAGGTCATTCACAAATTATTTGTAGCTACCCGATACGGGAGCACGAGCCTTATTGGGCTAAACCTCTTCGGCTAAGAGCCAAGGACTGAGGGGTATCCATTCCGCCAAATTCACCCGAGGCACGATCCCGACCTCATCCCTTTTTCAGTGTCGGAGCCTTTGCACTTAGCAAGACTTGATCCGTGGTGGGTTCATTTAGAACCTTTCAACTTCACCAGTAGACCAAGGGCCCATTGGCATCACAACATATTTTGATTCTACTACTAGTTATACATAATCAACATCATTCCTACTCATAAGACATCATATGTTTCAAAATATTCACATCAACCATTTATTTTTTGTCACAAAGATAAATACATGATATTTATTTTCTACATTTATTTATGTATCTTCACATTTAATTGCTCCCAACTACCATGCTCTTGTTTGTACGCTAGGGTTTCTCACCATTAATTACAACCCAATATAACTCAATTCCTATTTATTCTGTTTACACCCTCTTACACTTATTCCCTTACATTTACCATTTATTTCTCAATATGGAAAGACCAAGATTCTTACACACTTACATATGTCTCCCCTCGTACCTCAAGATTACTTGCTTTACACTAGTTCTTTTTTGCACCACTGAAGATCAATCATGTGGCATGTGAGAATGGACATCAAATTTAAATTCTTAAATTCAAGACCTAATATTCTCATCCCTTCCTATTTATCATTATGAGTTGAATTAGTACACTTTTGTGCAACATGTTGCTAGGTTTGATATTTACAAATATTCAATGTACAATTAATTCTTCATATGCGATAAAGATTGAAAGATGAAATCTTTAGAGCACATTTCATTTTTCAAAGGGACAAAAAAGCTCATCTTCATATAGACCACTTGCATGTTGGTGAATGTTGTCTTTAAACCTTTATTCAAAAGTGTTAAACTAATCCATTGAAGGGTTTGACCTAGAAGAACTTGACCTTAGCAATCTAATAGATTCCCAAAAGGTGTTCATAAAACTACATTCCTTACAATCTTATTAGACACTAGAGATTAGGAAAGCATATTTTAAAACTTTGCACTTTACCAGTTTATATTTGTACATCAAAATTCAAATCCATAGATTAAACTTACAACACTCAAAATTGAACCACATAACTTTTCATACTTACTGACATTGTAAAACATCCTTCAAATTGAAACCATTAATATTTTATGTTAAAAATCCATCTTATAAACTATTAACGTTATTCTATCCTTAACATTAATCTAAAAACTAAGATTTTCTATCCTTAACATTTAATTTACAAAATATATTTTCAATTATTAATTCAAACTATATTTACCTAAATTAATTTATAATTTAAGACATTTATTTAATTTACATGAATAATTAAAGAGATGAGAATTAGATCCATTAGAGTAGCTTTCTCATTAGGTTTGACTATAAAGAGTTTAGGTAAATTGTTCTTTAGGACAGGTAGGCCTACGTTCTCAAACTCAGAGCTCTTTTGGAAGAATGTGGTGAATGAGGTTAGGTAAATTGTTCGTAGACCTACTTTATAATCGGCTAATGCATTTTTCTGACCTTTATATTAAAAAAAAATCCTTAGCAGGCGGAACGTTCTCGAACTCAGCTCATCGCAGAATGTGGTGAAAGTGCATATAGACCGCCTCTTCTTGTACAGAGAGAGTCTTCAACAACGTCTTGGGCATCAATGCCTTGCACTCAAATAATCGTTTGCAATATCGCCACACAAACTGGTTCTAGATATTCTTAACACAATCCAAATTTTGATCCATCGATCTGGATATTCTTAAAAAGCCCAACTTTTGATCTATCTGTGCGTACGCAGCAGTAGCCTTTTGTATGTAAGAGCGCCTCTACATTTTATTAACGCACTGGTTGCTCTTTCCCTATTCAAATCTTTTTCCTCAACACAGCAAAATGCTTCACGGATTAACAGATGATAATGTTGTATGTCAGAAATAGCGCCCCTCACATTCATTACGTCTTCCAGAAATTTATTAACCCATTTGAAATCGCGTGTCTTAGAACATGCAAGAACTTCAAAATGTCTGAGTATGAGGAGATGAAGACACCCAGAGAACACATTAGCTATTGGATTATTAACGTCATCATCGGCCGCAGCATTAGGCTGAATTAATAGTAACCAAAGGAGACGGCAACAGTTAAGCTTCAGATCAGATAATAGACTGGGTATCTTTTATAGTATAACGAACCCTGGTTTTTTGCTTCAAGCAGTCAGTATATAAGGTGTACATGGATTCGAGGAGAATTAGTTCAATTTTAAAATCGTACTGATGAAAGCGAAGACGGTTTTGTCGTGTTAGAGGGCACTCAACGGCATTATTCAAAACAGCTTTGTGTAAATAATTGTAGCGTTGGGAGGTGTTGAAACCGAGGGCACGCTCAGATGCGTCTTGGGGAAACTAAGGCGATCGACAATAGATAAAGTAGCGGCATGCGTGTGGATTCTGATCGACAAATATGACAGCTCAGATTCGCCAATAGGCTGAGAAATTTTTGTGAAGGAAACGAAACTTTCCCAGGTTAGGGGAGAGGATCCATAGTTGTGCATCTTAACTTTGCGCGTCTCAAAATTTTATGTGGAAATTTCAAATCACTTTCAATTTTTTACAGCAGTTTATTTGGCAAGTCTCTTGCTTATAACTTTCGTTTTTGGGTCACATCATCAAATATGATGCCACATCGGCATGCTTTGTGTCCCGGTGTCTAAAAAGGCCCAAAAAAAAAGTGAGACCAATACTTGTGCATTCACATCATGGGTGGTTGAGCGCTGATGTGGCATAACATGATTGGTTGCTTTTTAGATCAAAGTAATAATACATTTTGTTTAATTATGGGTCGTCAAGTCTCAACTATTGGATATTATATAAACAACTACTATCACAACTATTGGGCATTGTATAAACAACTACCATCACAACTATTGAAACATTCTCAACTATCGGGTCGTCTCTCCTAATCACCTTCAAAAATATGTTAAACAACTCTAAGATAGTATGCAATGGTTCTTTTTTTAATACTCTAAAATTAGGGAGGATATATTCATTCCAAGTTGTCATTTGAGGATTTCAAATGAATGCAATTAATTGTTGTTAAGTGATAGTATATAGTATCAAATTCTTGCACCATCTGTGGTGTTGATAAAGAAAAAGGATGGCATCTTATGGATGTGTATAGATTATCGGACATTGAACAAGAAGACCATTAAGAACTAGTACTCTGTATCATGGATAGATGAGTTGATTGATTAATTACATGGTGCGGTGTATTTTTCAAGATTGATTTGAGATCCGGCTATCACCAAATTCATATGAGAGAAGATGTGCAAAAGATTGCCTTCTGATGTCACTATGGACATTTTGAATTCCTAGTTATGCCCTTTGGTCTCACTAGTGCTTCGACAACCTTTCAATCATGCATGAATCATGTTTTTGGTAAGCATTTGAGGAAGTTTGTGTTGGTTTTCTTTGATGAAATTTTGATCTATAGAAAAACATGGGAAGAACATCTGCAACACCTAGATATAATTCTAGGAATTTACTTGAACAATAGTCTCTCTTTGCAAAAATGTCCAAATGTGAGTTTGGGTTAATGGAGATACTATATTTGGGGGATCTCATAGTGCTAAAGGTGTTCAAGCTGATCAACATAAGATCTAAGCCATTCTAGACTAGTCACCTCCTACAAACTTATCTCAACTAAGAGGTTTCTTTAGATTTTGTAGCTATTATCAGAGGATTTTCAGAGGATTTTCTTAGTTTATAACTTATTGCTTACCAATCTGACTAAAGTAGGAGCCTTTTAATGGATAGAGGAAACACAATATTTTTTTGAAAAGTTGAAAGAGTTAATGAGTTCTTGTCTTGTTCTTATAATTCTTGATTTCTCCCTTCCATTTTTTGTAGAATATGATGCTTCAGGTGAAGGGATCGACATTGTTCTCTCTCAGAGGGGACATCCCATAGCATTTGAAAGTAGGAAATTGAGAGATAATGAAAAGAGATATCCCATATATGATAAGTAGGTGCTAGCTATAATGCATGATTTGGAGAAGTTTTAGTAGTACCTGGTGTGTGGAAGATTTGTGGTTAATATAGATCATAACAGTCTGAAATTATTCCTGACTGAACAAAATTTGAATGATAGGTAGAAAAAATGGGTGAGTAAGCTATGAGCATATGGTTTTGATATTGAATATATCAAGGGAAAGAAGAATGTTGTGGCGGATGCACTCTCTAGGAGACCTACACTATGCCATCCGACCATCACACCAACTGACTAGAAGGATTCCATCATGGAGGAGTATGCTAAGGACCCCTTTGCTACCAGAGTCCTAGAAGGCATAAAGAAGGATGACCAGTATGTGGTAGTGGAAGGCCTAATACTATTCAAGAAAAGAGCATTCCTAGTTTCAGGATCCAAGGTAAAGAGAAGATGTTGGAGGCTTACCATAACGCACTAGTAGTAGGGCATCCTGAAATCTACAAAACTTATTGACAGATCAAAGAAAGGTTCACTTGGAAGGGCCTTAAGGAGGATGTTCTCCCACACATTAGGGAATGTGTCACAGGTCAGCAAAACAAGGGGGAACAAGAATTTTTGGCCAGATTATTGCAACCTCTTTCCATTTTGGAACACAAATGGAAGAGCATCTCCATGGATTTTGTTAAAGTTATCTTGCATTAGCTAATAATTAATTAATCTTTAATTGATTATTAGTCTAATTTATTCTCACACACTTTAGCTAAACTTAGGAATTCTTTATTAGTTGAGCTACTATTAGATCATTATGTCTCATCTCATGAGATGTTGACACTTGTCATGATCTAATTCCTTTCTCATTTAGGGCTTTGCTCTTATAAGCATTCAACCCTCTTTGTAAATAACTCGGATATTATTCACAGGAAATATCACAACTTTCATATCTTCTTGAAAGCTTCTTCTATAACTTTTCCTTGCTGATGAATATAGCAATTCTTGTTTGCAAATCTCTTGCGTGGAAGGTGTACTTGTTTATTGTTTGATCTTGTGGCTCATGGTTTTGTGCTTGTTTCACAATTCTAACATGGTATCATGTGAAGTTGATTTTTAGATTTGATTTTTGGTTTTTTCTAGAAACCCTTCTTCTCAACTGATTTCCTTTTTAGACTTTATGGACTCACTTTGCATGTATTTATCATTTGTAAACACATTGAGATAAAGTGCCTCAGCTTTGTATGTGTAGTATTGGGATTCTTGCACATCACTTTGTTCCTTGTTATACTCGCACTATGATATAAAGTGCCATGGGGGTTGATGTTTGCCTTTGTTTTCCTTCATATGTGTATGTGACTTTTGTTTTCACATCCTTTCTATCAGCTTGTACTTTGATGTTTGCACCTTTAGATGCTCTTGGTTCCTCTTCATGCACTACTTTTAGGCATGCAGTTTTAGTGTACCTGTCATGCCTCTCCCTTTTCAGCATTATGGAGGGGTTTCTACTATTGGTGTTATTGCTTTCTTGGTTTCGTTGGAGTGAGCAATGTATACAATATTTGTTCCTATGTACTAGGCGGATGCAGCGGCTGGTTACCCATGCATTTCAGTGAGATGGAGCACTTACCATATGGACACTCTTGCATTCATGTTTTTGGAGGTGACCTTCCATTTTGACTTGATTAGTTCTTCATACTTTTGGTACCTTTTCCATCTGTATCTTCGAGTTCTAGGTGTTTGCCTTTGTTTTCCATCTAATTCGAGTAGTGTCATTGGGGGCACTCATACAGATTCTTGTCTTCTTGATCCTGATCACAACGGAGGTTCTTCTTTCAGCATTTCAACAGTCATTCTTCGACAGTGTTTGCAACTTCTTCATGCTTCTGGATGTTCCTTTGTTCCTATATTTTGGGACAACCTTGCCTTGTTTGGAGGCTTTTTCAGTCCTTCACTTGGCTTTCATGTCTTGTTTGGAGGCTTCTTTAGTCCTTCACTTGGATTTCATCTCTTTTTGGAGTAGAGTTTTTCCCATGAGGTTTTCTTTATTTCTCCACATTATAGAGATCTTATGTTTGTACATGGGTACCTTACTTGGCCTTGTTTGCCAGGACCCATCTTGCATTCTCTTTTTTTTTAGGGTTTTTAGCTACTCCCTAAGTTCATCTTAAGGGGGGGTGTTAGAGTTATCTTGCATTAGCTAATAATTAATTAATCTTTAATTGATTATTAGTCTAATTTATTCTCACACACTTTAGCTAAACTTAGGAATGCTTTAATAGTTGAGCTATTATTAGATCATTATGTCTCATCTCATGAGATGTTGATACTTGTCATGATCTAATCCCTTTCTCATTTGGGGCTTTGCTCTTATAAGCATTCAACCCTCTTTGTAAATAACTCAGATATTATTCACAGAAAATATCACGGCTTTCATATCTTCTTGAAAGCTTCTTTTGTAACTTTTCCTTGTTGATGAATATAGCAATTTTTGTTTGCAAATCTCTTGCGTGGAAGGTGTACTTGTTTATTGTTTGATCCTGTGGCTCGTGGTTTTGTGCTTGTTTCACAATTCTAACAGATTTCTTCACTAGATTACCCAAGGAACAAGGAAAATATTGCATTTATGTTGTAGTTGAAAGATTGACTCAACTATGCTCATTTCTTTGTCATCTCTTGTGACTATAAAGCTTTGCAAGTTATGGAACTATTCTTCAAGGAACCTTTTTAGCTACATGGGCTACCTAAAAACATTGTAAATGATAAAGATAGCTGGTTTCTTAGTGCTTTTTGGAGATAATTGTTTCTTTTGTCTAGAACTAAGATCACTCCTAGCATTAACTACCATCCAAAAACTTATGGGTGTTGAACACCTCAAAAGATTGAGAGGGGGGGTGAATTATTCTTGTCAAAAACTCAATCCCTTCCAAAACATGAAACTTTGAACACATCACAAACTTCTTTATTTGATCAAAACCTTTAAACATGATAGTAAAAAAGAAGAATATAGCAATTTGAATCTTTAGCAACTTTAACAAACTTCACCAATGAAATATACAATTTTTTTTTCCTTAAACCAATCAACAATAATGAGAAAGAAAAATAGAACACACACATGCACACAAGGAGACATCAAATTTACGTGGAAAACCCAATGAGGGAAAAACCATGGCGAGAGTTAACTCATAATATAAAGGCTCATTTCCAAAAGATTTGAAAGAAGGCTCACTACCTTAAAGAAATTCACAAAAGGAATTACAAAATTGAAGCCAACACAACTTTAGGAGCAAGATACAAAGGACATGATGAGATTCACTATGTAAAAGTAGGGTATAAGAAATTTATAAAACATTACAATAATTGTCAACAATTCACTCTGCTGACTCAAGTATTAAGGCACAATTTATCTTTCCTTTCACACTTTAGTACTATCTCTATTGGATCTTCAATACACTTTGCACACACACTACTTCACACTTATACACAACTCTATCTTGTTGCATCATAAATGATCTTGCATTTTTATCCACTGCAACAGTTCACCACAACAGTTAGGCTAGCTACGAAGAAGATAAACAATGAATTCAACAAGTCAAACACCAAAACGTATGCGGTCATATCCAAAAGATAAAGAGGAACAAAAAAATCTTAGTACATCTCCCAATGTGATCCAAAATAATTTACACGTAAGCAAACATCAACCTAAGTTGGCATTAAGGAAACATGTGGATGAAACGTGAAGCATATAATTCTAGTTAGCCTAAAAGCATTTATTCAATTGAATTAACTTGATGCAGTCCCAAACTAGATAGGTCAGGACCCAAATTTATCATAACACATCTTCTATTACTAGTGCATACCCCCATGCACACACTACAAGTAAAGGAACAAGCCTTGTTAGCTAGATACCCACAAAAGACCCAAAATCCAACTCAAGACACAATGTGACACCAAAGCATCCAATCAAAATCACACAGATCACATGGGGATGTTCCATGAAAATCCAACAACTCTTCCATAGACTTCTTTCATAGCACTATCATTCTATCAACAACCATCACATACAACTAGGTACAAAGTATTTCATTCAGGAAATACATAATACATAACTAGAAGATATAGTGCATTAATAGATTAGCTTGTCAACCACAAAATTACATGAAATTGGATATAAGACACTACCAAGACATTGAGATCATGTTTACCAGGCCATAAAAGTAGAGACAATAATATGGAGAAATGTCTAGAGAATTTCTCAAACCTATCCAGACAACCAACAACACTGCAAATTTTTTGCAATAATTAACAAAACTCTCCTTGGGAACATAGGTGACTTGAAAATATAGGAGTGCAACATCCAAAAAATGCTAACTATGAATCCCAAACCACAAGACCATATGTTCAATAGTGGAGGAATGTAGAGCATTCTCTTAGACGGACTTTAAGGAAACTTCCTGAACCAAAAACATTCAATCAGCTTGCAAAGTCCAGAGCCTTCTTTCAACAACACATACTTCATCAAGAACATTAGGAGAGAGCATAAGACATGCTGTAGACCTTCAAAAACATCGCTCCTCAATCAGTCATGCTTTTAATCCCCATCTTAATGCTTCTAATCCTCATATGAATATATCATTATGAAAACAACTTTGCTGACAACACTAATGCATAATACAACTTTTCATGACATGAAATATGACATAACAACTCTTATTAGATAAGGCATGACATCAAACCATGAACTTCAACAAGTCTTCTTAGATAAGGCATGGCATCCAACCATGAACTTCAACAACAATGTTAGCCCAAACTAAATATAACAATGAGAACTAGTGCTAAGGACTAGCAACCTTCCAATTTAATTAATGTTGACACTAATGACAACTACATACAACAATATCTTCATCAAGTGTTGACATCAAAGATAACCAACAATCAGTGTTGACATCAACTCCCAACAATCTCCTCAAGTGTTGACATCAATGACAACAACTTCCAACAATCTTCCCCTTTGAGATTGATAGAAACACACACTACTCACTCTCCCCCTTTGACATCAAGGACATAGGGAAAAAGGATATTCTATAGAAATAGTAGCACATACTCCCCATTTTACAAGAAACACATCTTCTTCAAACAACTATATATGAACAACAACTATACAATTTCTTTAGGACTCCCCTTTCTACCAACTCTCCTTGAGAGGTAACACTCATTAGTCTAGGAGAAAAAGGATATGACATGAATTTCTCCTTCTATATAGATGCACCATTTCTGCATCTAGTTATAATAAGGAGGGAGAATTACCCCTAACTTCTGCCAGAGATACTCAAAAGTATCGTGTAAAAGTGTTTTAGTAAAAATGTCTACAATCTAGTCCTTGGTGGGCACATACTCCATTCTCACTTCATGTTTTGTAGCTTTCTCTCTTAGAAAGTGATACCATATTGAAATATGTTTTGTTCTTGAATGCATTACCAAATTCTTGGAAATGTTAACACTTGTATTTCACATAGTATAGGAATAGGTTCATCATAAACCACCTTCACATCCTTTAAAGTCTACTTCATCCAAAGCACCTAAGTACAACAAGATGTTGCAAGAATATATTATGCTTTTGATGTGGACAAATATACAAAATCCTTCTTTTTACTAAACCAAGAGAGCAATCTCTCTCTCAAAAAGAATGCACTTCCACTTGTACTTCTCTAGTCATTAATACAACTTAAAAATCCTATAGCATACTTTTTATTTGAAACTATACTTACAAACCCCCCAAAATGTCTGATATGACTACATAGCATGTATTTAACATATCCAAACATGTTCATAAGACTATATGAACAAAACATTCTTTTCTTCACATCTTGATCAACTTGACTTCTGGATCTCAAGAAAAAAACCTTTTCAACGGAGAGATGAAGACCAAAGTACCTTGACTTTGCCAAAGTGGATGCACTATGAATGCCTTGGAAAACTTTTGAAACTTAATTTTTTTGAAACTTTTCCTTTATGTGTGCACCATCTAGAATGACATCAATCAGAAGAAGTGTACCAAATTTCATACACTATCACCTCCATTAGAATCTTGAATCAAGGTCCATTTGCACACATCAGATTTGCACACCGACTGATCTAATACAAATCTTCTTTCATGCTCAAGACTTCAACACCTTTTCTTTTTAGGGGGCAAAAGATTTGCAAATGAGAACTCCCCCTAAGATAATGCTTTATCTCAGTTTATTTTGGAATCTTGAACAGAGTGCACAAGTGTAAAATCATCCTTCTTCTCATGATATTCTTTCTAGACATTTTCATTTCCCTTCTTTTGATGATTAAGGGATTCATCCTTTTTATGAACTAGCAGCTTAGAAAATCTACTTTTGTAATAGTTTGCCTTATCTCCCATATTATTGCATTTGTAGCACAAAATATTGTTCTCTAGAATAGAGTTGTTCCTCTTCACCTTAGATTTACACTCATCAACCTTGTGATCATAGTTGTAGGAATAACAATATCCATGAAATAAGCTAATATTGTTTCTTTAGGGTATGAATGACCTTCTACCCATCTTATTATTCCTTCTTTGTCTAACTCTACAAACAACAACGTTATGTCAAAACATATTGCAAGAAAAATAGTAACCTTGAAACGGTTGATTGAACTTATTATGAGAATGTTGTCTTGCAAATGGAGGACTTGTAGATCATTTTTTCTTTTGGTCAGGCTTGGATCCACTATGTTTCTTTCCATTCTAAACAATCTTTGTATCTTCAAATCCATTCTTCTTAGAGTCTTTAGTTCAATCTTTTTCCTCCTTTGTTTCAAGCCTTTCAAATGATTTGGATCAATCCTCAGGACTAGACTTCTCTCCTCTATCAATTTTCTCCTTTTCTTTTTTCAATGTATTCCTTAGAGTGAAAATTTCTTCCTCTAGCTTTAAACATTCAATAATTTTTTCATTGAGCTTGACATTCAAACACATTTCAATCTTCTTTCCTTCTTCAGCCTTTACATTTAAATCATAGATCATACCTGTAGTGACGAAAAATGTATCGCTCTACATTTTTGCACTTGTTTGGGCTCTCCCTATTAAACTAAGCTTAATGTTGCCTTGATTTATGTTGTAATGTGTTTAACACATTCACTTTAGGTATTGGGCCCTTGTAAACTAAATGGACTTAAATGGACCTAGTTTAGGGTGTTGTAAAGTGTACCTTTATGCTTTAACACTAATCTAAGGTTTTATTAATTAATTGGGCTTATTTAAATGCTTTAAATTGGCCTTATTTTGCATCCACAAGCCTTAATTAATGCATCTTTCCAAGATTAATCTCGACATTTACCAGTATCCAATCATAATTCATATGTTTTTGGATTGTATGGCCCAAATTTAGTGATTTGGGACTCATACTCCACCTTGGGCATATGGGTCCCACCTAAGTTTTAGGGCCCTGATCTGGATTACACATGAATCTAAGAATTTATTGAAAAGTGTATCCCAAGCTTAGCCTAATGGGTCTCATGCACCACAACTAGCGTATGAGTTCTACTTAGCTTAGACCTAAATTAAATTCAAAATTTTGTTAGGATTTTATTCTCCTAGATTTGATGTTAGCTTGTAGTGTTGTAATTTCAAGAAATTTGGCATAAACAAGTATAAATACAAGGTTATTTCACTCATTTTTCTTGTAAAAAAGCAATCAAGTGACCTAATATTTTTGATGTAGGGTTTTATGATTAAATCAAGTGAGCATTCAAGAGAATTCAAGTGTGTTTATCAAGCATGTTTGAGCATTATTCAAGTATCAAGCATCATGTCAAAGTCATCATGCATCATGTTTGTTTTTGAGCTAACATTTGTGATGTAGGGTTTTATGATTCAAGCAAGCATTCAAGTCAAGATCTACAACATTCAAGCAAGAGTCAAGATCCACATTCATGTTAGCCATTACTTACAATATTGTAGCATTTTGTTCAAGGGTTTGGTGAGTTGCAACGTTGCATATATTTTTTCATTCATCATTCCTCCTTTCTATTTCATTTCATTTCAAGGTTTGATTACCAAAACAGGGTTTGACTAAGGCAAACCCCTATCCACTAAAAACAACATTTTCCCCTCTCTTTAGTGTGTGATTTTCAGATCTAGGTTAAAGATACATTGGAGAGAAAGATTGGAAAGAAGTTGTCAAGGTTGCAAAGTTGTCAAAGTTGTCACCTTGTTTTCAAGATAACTAAAAGACACCTATAGAGCAGAATTCAGTAATTCAGATTCAAAAATCAGGATTGGAAGGAAGAGCAGATTCAAACTTTCATCCTTCAAAAAAGCTGAGCAGAACTGATACGCCACTTCTGGCGTGAGTCCCAAAATAGTGATTTTCCAGATTTTAGGAGTTCTAGACTCGTCGCTGCCAGATTTCTATTCATGTCCAGAAACTCTAATTTGGGACTAAATCACCCAACCTTGTGTATGAGTCCCAGTGTGCATTAAATTTAACATTTTCAACATTTTAGACCTTTTTTTGAGCTTCTATAGGTTTCTAGGTGCACTTTTTTGATTTCTCAATTTTCTGTTTTGTTTTACATTCATTTCTAGGCCATTTATTCAAGTCTTGCACATCATTAGGTTTTGTAATTAGGTTTTTCATGTTACTAGACTTTCCAAGCCCTATCTTGGTGGTGAACCCCCTTTTAGTTTCTAAACGTACCCTAGGACACCTTGTTGCAAATCTCTTTCTCCCATTACATCCCTTGATTGAGATCTCTAGGGTTTCCTTGAATGAGACTTGGAGAAAATTAGTTGTTCTATGTCCTAAAACATAGGAAGACAATTTTTGATGTTTCATTTTGATGAACTTGCATTTAGAACAACTTAATTTTGATTTGGATGCATCATAGTCCCAGATCTAACTTGCATTAACTTTGCATTAGTTAATTGGCATCTAGGGTTTTTAAATTTTGCATTAGTGAAAGTGCATATAGGTTGCATTTTTGTCTCTTTCATCATTGAATTTCATATAAAATCTGCATTTGCACTTAGTCTAGACATCATCCAAAACATAAAACATTGACACAAAATTTGCTGAAAATGGTGCAAAAACCTTAATCTGGGACTCATATGCCCCTCTCGGTGAGTTAGTCCCAGTACAGGTGGTTTTTCCTAATTTTTGGGTGTTCTATGGTGACTGTTATTTAGAATTTAAATCCCAGAAAAACCCTGACTGGGACTCATACGCCCCTCTAGGGGATTTAGTCCCATTTTAGATTTTAAACTACATTTTTCAACATTAAATTATCTATTTCTATGTTTTTGTTTGCTACTGTTAGTTATCTATTTTAGTTTGCAGAGTTTTTGTTTCATTAATTTCATTGCATCTAGCTTAGTTTCATTTGAATTTGAATTAGAGAATAGCATTTATCTTGTGCATCTTGCATTTCATTGATTGTCCCTTGCATGAGCTTTACAACTTGGTTTCCTATTTCTAATACTATAGTGAGACGAAGTTCAAGACTCATGTCATCTCGCGATAGCACAATCGTCATGGATCTTGGGTTATCTATCTCTTTCACTACTAGTGTTGACACTAGTTCCTAGGTATGGACCATACCCTTAACAACTATTTTCCTTCAAGTAGTGTGACAAGTGTTGAGACAATGGTTGCTAGTATTCCACAAGAAAACATAATCCAAATTCATAAAGACTTAGCAAACCTACAAAATCAAGTAAGTAATGAAATTTTTTTAACCATTGCTATCCCTACCATAGATAACATACATCACATGATTGAAAGTGAACAAGGAGTTGACCTTGTGCGTAACATAGTTCAGATCTTTGGAAAACATCTCACCTTGACTACTAGCTCTGCTTTACCTTAGAATAATGTCCAAAGTCAAGGAGGAATGCAAATTCCTCCTTCCACAACCATTTCCTCTATTCCTAACTATACCAACCCTCAAGTTACAACAACAATGGAACCTCCTAGTAATGTCTTTCCTACCTTGGGTATTTTTGCTAGCATCCCTAGTACCTCAGTGGCATCACAAGTTATATCTCCTACCAATTTACCTCCCATAAGCATTTCATTCACTACTCCCTCGAACACATATACACCTCCACCATATTCACCTCCATCTCAAAACAAAACCAATGAAAACCTCATAAATCAATTTGTGCAAACTGTTTCATTCCTTCAAAAGCAAGTTTCCACCATAAACCAAAATCAAAATGGAAAACCTACATACTATGTTAAAAGAAATCCATTATCCTTGGAGATATTGAGAAAACTGATGCCACAAGGTATAAAGATTCCTAGATTTGAGAAATATGGGGGGGAAAGGAGATCCTTCTAACCATGTTTCCACTTACACCACCTTATGTAGTGATTTTTTCCTTAATGATAAGCTCTTGGCTAAGATTTTCCCTAGGTCCTTGAAGGATACAACCTTATAATGTTTTTCATTGTTACCGAACAACTCAATTCGTTCATTCAATGAATTTTTTGAGGCATTTATAAACCATTTCCAAGTGCATATGACCCCTAAGATTACCTTAGCCGATTTGATGAGATGTAAGCAAAAAGATGATGAAAAAGTTACTGATTTCATTTCACACTACCAATCACTTTATTCCCAAATTGACTTAAAGATTCCTAATCCTCACCTTCAATGAATGTTCTTGAGAACTTGCAAACATACAAGATAAGATTAGCATGATGAAGTTTACCTCCTTCATACACTTATATACTACCCTTTGTGATTATCAAAATTCGGTTAGTAGTCATGAACCAAAACCAACCTCTAGCCAACCTGAGAAGTTCAAATCCACAAACCAGAACAATTATCAACCTTTTAGAAAACATAATAAAGGATTCCTTCAACTTAATCCTCCTAAAAAAATGACTCAACATGTTGATACCCAAGTGGCTGCTAAAAGGAAGACAACTCCTTTTGCATTTGGGGATGTCGCTAGGAAATTCACTCCCTTACCTGAGAACCGAGCCATAACATCATGAAACAACTCTTAGAACGTAAAATGATCACCTTGCCTCCCATTAAAACTTCCGATCCTAATAATCCTTTACCTCCAAACTTTAGATCAAATTCCTATTGCCATTATCACCGACAAAATGGACATGACCCAAAACATTGTAAGCATCTTAAACATCTTGTGCAAGACCTCATTGATTCTGGTCATCTTTCAATTGGATGTGTTAATGATCAAGGAAATAAGTCGGTTGCCTCTCCTAACCAATTTTTTTAAATCTTTACCAACCCTATGCCGAATCATAACATTTTGTCTGTTAAAGCTAGTGAAACTATGAAGAATGATGTGATGAATGTTGACACAGATAATGACAACATGGATACTAATAAACAAGGTCCTATAGATACTAATGAACAAAACCCTCTTGATGGTTTGGTTGCATTGATCAAAACTCAATCGCATAAGGGCCAAACTAAGAAACCTCTTGATATTACTTTCTCATCTAAAGATATTATAAAAAATGCACTTGATGGTCCTCTTTACATAGATGACCGAATCAATGACAAGCCCAATAGTGGGATATTAATTGATCCCATTTGTGGAGAGAATGTGATCACTGAATAATTCTTACTTGTGCATGAACTCTACCAAGAAACATATAATAAAGAGGAAGCATGGGTAAAGACGCATAATGGTTTCACTTTCCCTTCGATGGGATCAATCACCCTTCCTTTACAAATAGGACTGAAAATGTTAGATGTCTCATTCTCCATCATATTGACATCAAATCAATTTCGTGTGAAGCTTGATTACCCATGGCCATGCTCCATGGAAGCTGTCCCGTTGGTTGTGCATAATAAATGCTTAAAGTTTCCCTTTGACAATGAAATATTTATAGTGCACCATAGTGGCTTTAATCCTTTTTCTTCCTGTGGGAACTTTTCATTATATTTCTTTTGGCTTGAGCCTATGGAACCTATTAAACTCCGTGAGGACTAAGTTTTCAAATCCTATCAAAAATTTAAGGCAAAATGCATAGTAAAAATATCCCTTAGAAACATGTCTCAACCTATGATTGAGCCTCCTATCCTTGACAAAACCATGATTGAACCTAAAGGAATTCGAAAACAGAAAACATAACATTCACACATGGTTCCTTCCGTTCCTCCCCTTAGGGAAGAAAAGAAACCTATGGTTGCTAGACCCGCTCCTACACAAACACAACTTGAAAATCAAACTAAAAGAAACCGAAATGCTAGAGAGCATAGGCATAGATGTCGTGATCTTTCTTGAAAAGGTTAAATGAAGACACAAACAAAGAAAATCAACATCCAAACCTAATTGAAGTAATACACAATGAGTCTCCCCCTTCGCCGCAACAACAAGATCCTATGCCATAACCACAATAGGAGATAAATACTTCTTTAGACATTATCATTCAACCTCTAATTGTGATTAACTTGGATGATGATGATGATGAGGTTGCTAAGATTGATGAAGTGCATAATGAATTGAATACATTGTTTTTGTCTTCTATGAGCTTAAACGATAATTCTCCTAAGAAAAGTGGTGAACTTGGTGATGACCCTAGTTCGGAACTTGCTATTGTCCCTTTGGCTATTTTTTTGCCTTCTATATAGAATGAACATGATTGGGACGTGGATGAACTTCTTATAGGTTGAATCGCATGTGCCTTACTAGTATTTTGTATTATCTTCTTTTAATGTTTTGTCTATGATTGCATGTGCATAATATGATCTCCTCATGTTGTTCTGTTTGATGTATATCTCTCTCTTTCTTTGTGCATTCCTCTATTTATATCTACATTATTCTCTATGTCATAAGCATTTTATCATTTTTCATTTGTCTTGTGTTTTCCTTTTGGTGATGACGCAAGGCGTCGAGACATTCATGTCTCTTCCATGTTGACCCAAAAGCTTTTCCTTTATCTTTTTCATTTGTATTATGTTTTCCTTTTGGGGATGATGTAAGGTTTTGAGAAATTTAGGTCTTTTCCATGTTAACCTAAAATGTTTTCTTTGTTTTTTCTCTCTTTGTGTCTTTCTTCTTGTTCTATGAGTATTTGGGGAGTGATGATAGTTCCGATCTCTCTATAAACATTGTAGCAAGAACATATCGACCCCAAATCCATGGATCCCTTATGTGTTTGGAGTTTCATTTTGGGAAAAACCCCTTCCTTTTCATGATGTAGCTTTATTTGGAAACATATGACTTGGTATAGGGCTTTCCGAATAAGCTCTCATGTCCTATTTATTGTTAGCATTTATCCTTTACTACTTTAAAGTAATTTCTCACAACATGGTGTTTAGCAATTTCTTTAAAGTGGGGGCATACATTGGCATTATTTTGTGGAATTTTTCATGTTTCATTGTGTAGTTTTCTTACTTCATGCAATGCGTCTTTCTCTTTGTGGTGACATTAGGTGTGATTTCACTCAAGCGTATGATCTCTCTTAGCATATTAGATTCCTCTTAGTGGCTTGATGCGACACACTACATCCCCTAAGTTGTGAATATTTTATTCTT
The DNA here is from genome assembly GCA_007258455.2 of Sequoia sempervirens. Lineage (NCBI taxonomy): Eukaryota > Viridiplantae > Streptophyta > Pinopsida > Cupressales > Cupressaceae > Sequoia > Sequoia sempervirens. The sequence continues at coordinate 562,461,720 of VDFB02047230.1, forward strand.
TGATTGGTCCTCTCTTGGTGACATTAGGCATGATGTCCCCTAAGTTAAGACCTTACATGAACTAGGAAAAACTCCTTTGAACATACTTGACACTATTTCACAATTTTGGTTATATGGCCACCTTGCATAACACACTTTGCTTGCCTATGGAACCATCTTTTTTGTTCATGAGTTTCAATCATATGAAGCTTTTGTCACCTCATGAAGCTCGAAGTTCATTGTTGTGTGACACCTTATCAAATTTATCAAGAGGTATAACTTTGGTTTGGTTATACGTATGGGAGCCAAACTTAGGCATGACTTTCCCATAGCCACTTGCTCGTATATGTGAGCGCATACCAGAAACTTGCGTATGTGTCTCACCCCTTTTGGATACTCACCTAGCGGATAGCTTGAAGTTTTGTTTCCTCATAGTGAGCATCCATTTTTGGAAAAAACAACCTAGATCTGATCCACAACGTGCAGGAAAAATGGTCGAAGCTTGATCCACCCCTTTTGTTTTGTTTTATTTTTCTCTCTATCTTTGGTAGTGTATTCTTGTGCCTCATTGTTGCTCCTTACATTATGTTCATGTGTGTTCCTTTGTGCTTATGTTGGTTTTCCGTAGGATCTTGATCCTGGGGGCTTGATCATCCCTCTTGATCATTGTCATCCTATCTTACCAACGTTGGTACATTTGAACCCCTCTTGATGCGAGTTTGTCTACTTTAGTGTGAGTTTGAAGCAAGTTCCTCCTCTCACTAAAGTGGGGACTAAATGTAGTGATGAAAAATGTATCCCTCCACATTTTTGCACTTGTTTGGGCCCTCCCTATTAAATTGAGCTTAATGTTGTCTTGATTTAGTGTTGTAATGTGTTTAACACATTCACATTAGGTCTTGGGACCTTGTAAACTAAATGGACCTAAATGGACCTAGTTTAGGGTGTTGTAAAGTGTAACTTTATGCTTTCACACTAGTCTAGGGTTTTATTAATAATTTGGGCTTGTTTATGCTTTAATTGGCCTTATTTTGAATCCACAAGCCTTAATTAATGCATCTTTCCAAGATCAATCCCAAAATTTACCAACATCCAATCTTAATTGATGTGTTTTTGGATTGTATGGCCTAGATTTAGTGATCTGGGATTCCTACACCACCTTGGTTGTATGGGTCCCACCTAAGTTTCAGGGCCTCGATCTAGATTTCACATGAATCTAAGCATTTATTGAAAAGTGTGTCCCAAGCTTAGCCTAATGAGACTCATACGCCACAACTAGAATTTGAGTCCCACTTAGCTTAGACCTAAATTAAATTCAAATTTTTGGAAATATTTTATTCTCCTAGATCTGATGTTACCTAAGTTTCAGGGCCTCGATCTAGATTTCACATGAATCTAAGCATTTATTGAAAAGTGTGTCCCAAGCTTAGCCTAATGAGACTCATACGCCACAACTAGAATTTGAGTCCCACTTAGCTTAGACCTAAATTAAATTCAAATTTTTGGAAATATTTTATTCTCCTAGATCTGATGTTAGCTTGTAGTGTTGTAATTTTGGGTCCCTCCACATTTTTGCACTTGTTTGGGCCCTCCCTGTTAAATTGAGCTTAATGTTGTCTTGATTTAGTGTTGTAATGTGTTTAACACATTCACATTAGGTCTTGGGACCTTGTAAACTAAATGGACCTAAATGGACCTAGTTTAGGGTGTTGTAAAGTGTAACTTTATGCTTTCACACTAGTCTAGGGTTTTATTAATAATTTGGGCTTGTTTATGCTTTAATTGGCCTTATTTTGAATCCACAAGCCTTAATTAATGCATCTTTCCAAGATCAATCCCAAAATTTACCAACATCCAATCTTAATTGATGTGTTTTTGGATTGTATGGCCTAGATTTAGTGATCTGGGATTCCTACACCACCTTGGTTGTATGGGTCCCACCTAAGTTTCAGGGCCTCGATCTAGATTTCACATGAATCTAAGCATTTATTGAAAAGTGTGTCCCAAGCTTAGCCTAATGAGACTCATACGCCACAACTAGAATTTGAGTCCCACTTAGCTTAGACCTAAATTAAATTCAAATTTTTGGAAATATTTTATTCTCCTAGATCTGATGTTACCTAAGTTTCAGGGCCTCGATCTAGATTTCACATGAATCTAAGCATTTATTGAAAAGTGTGTCCCAAGCTTAGCCTAATGAGACTCATACGCCACAACTAGAATTTGAGTCCCACTTAGCTTAGACCTAAATTAAATTCAAATTTTTGGAAATATTTTATTCTCCTAGATCTGATGTTAGCTTGTAGTGTTGTAATTTTGGGTCCCTCCACATTTTTGCACTTGTTTGGGCCCTCCCTATTAAATTGAGCTTAATGTTGTCTTTATTTAGTGTTGTAATGTGTTTAACACATTCACATTAGGTCTTGGGACCTTGTAAACTAAATGGACCTAAATGGACCTAGTTTAGGGTGTTGTAAAGTGTAACTTTATGCTTTCACACTAGTCTAGGGTTTTATTAATAATTTGGGCTTGTTTATGCTTTAATTGGCCTTATTTTGAATCCACAAGCCTTAATTAATGCATCTTTCCAAGATCAATCCCAAAATTTACCAACATCCAATCTTAATTGATGTTTTTTTGGATTGTATGGCCTAGATTTAGTGATCTGGGATTCCTACACCACCTTGGTTGTATGGGTCCCACCTAAGTTTCAGGGCCTCGATCTAGATTTCACATGAATCTAAGCATTTATTGAAAAGTGTGTCCCAAGCTTAGCCTAATGAGACTCATACGCCACAACTAGCATTTGAGTCCCACTTAGCTTAGACCTAAATTAAATTCAAATTTTTGGAAATATTTTATTCTCCTAGATCTGATGTCAGCGTGTAGTGTTGTAATTTTGGGAAATTTGGCATAAACAAGTATAAATACAGGGTTATTGCACTCATTTCTCTCATAAACAAGCAATCAGGTGACCTAGCAAGCTTACAATTCATCAAGTTATCATAAGAGCACTTACAAGAGAATTAAAAATAACTCAAGAGTGTTTATCAAGCATTTTGGAGCATTATTCAAGTATCAAGCATCATGCCAAAGTCATCATACATCATGTTTATTTTTGAGCTAACATTTATGATGTAGGGTTTTATGATTCTTGAGCAAGCATTCATGTCAAGATCTACAACATTCAAGCAAGATTCAAGATCCACATTCATGCTATCCATTACTTACAAGATTGTAGCCTTTTGTTCAAGGGTTTGGTGAGTTACAACAATGCATAATTTTTCATTCGTCATTTCTCCTTTCTATTTCATTTCATTTCAAGGTTTGATTACCAAAATGGGGTTTGACTAAGGAAAACCCCTATCCACTGAAAAAGAAACATTTTTGTTGAACAAGACAACTAAGAGGTGGGGTGAATCAGTTGTCACAAATTTAAACTTTAATTCATTCATCATAACTAATCCTTAACATTGCTTAGTAGATTAAACATTAAATACTAGTGTAGAAACTAAAAACCATCACATAAACACAATAACACCAGATTTACATGGAAAGCCCAATGAGGAAAAAACTATGGTGAGGATTAAATAACACTATAGAGAATATCAAAACTGATTACAAGAGGCTCACTACCTGAGAAATAAGGCTCACTACCAAAACAAGGTCTGGGACAAGGACTCACTGTCCAATAGGGCTAACAACCCGGAGGGGTCACTGCCATAGAGATACAAAGAAGATAAAGAAGACTTGTTACAAAGAGAAGAAAATCTCAATGCAACAAAGGATTCCACCACAATCCTATCAATTCACTTGTAGACATGGACGAATGATAGAGTTCGCCTTCAGCTCACTACTTCCAAAAACTCAACATTTAGGCTTCACATTGATCTTCCATACCCGCATCATACACACATACTGATTCACACTTATATTTATTCTCTTTTAGCTCTTGTCTCTATTTCCTTTGTTCTCTTCGCTTCTTCTTCCCTAACTCATTCTACATTTATACCATCTTCAACTTTGAAACATATCCAAAGTTGGCCATCCAAATTCAAATTTCAAATTAGGTTGGCACCAAAACATCCTAGGGTGGAATTAGAAATAGGGTGACCCAAACACATGCTTCATTAGGACCCAAATAGATCCAACATGCTTCACTAACTATGAAATTAGTATTCCACATAAGGTCAGCCAAACTAGTGTGAAACACAGAATAATTAAGCATGAAATTTCTAGATACCAAAATTATCTTCAATACAATAAAAAAAACTCAACTCTAGAACCGTAATTCATAAGACTTCATTAAAGATAAATCGAGACCAACAATATTTCTCCCAGACCTCAACCTGAAACACAAAAAACCATAGTTCACAATTGGTGAAAACAACTTGCACTGTACAATAAATCAACAACCAAAAATCAAGATACATAGTAGCTTCCAACAACTATGATCAACATATCTAAACCATACAAATATAGGAGAAAATCCAAAGCAAAACTCGGAGCAACCACTGAACACTTGCAACATATCTTCATTACAATTTTCTCAATATCCTCGACATATACAACCAATAACCTGTATCCATGGCACTAATGACAACATCAATCAATTGATAACTAATTGACTAGTTGACATCAATGATAACAACTTTAATCTTTCCATTCTTGCAACAATCTCCCCCTTTGTCATTGATGGCAACATATGATGTGAAGAACCATCAAAGACACCATACAAATCTGAATACACATCTCCAGATTTTTTTCTATTCCTTTTTTTTTCTCCCCTTTAGTAGAAAGTCTTTTATATTCTTCCTTTTTCCTTCACATGCTTCCTCTTCTTTGTCACATGCTTCCTCTCCCTTTTTCACATGCTTCCTCTCTTTTTTCACATTCTTCCTCTATTTTTTCACATGCTTCCTGTCCCCCTTTGATATCAATGGAAAAGGAAAAAGATATTTTACATTGATTTCCCCTTTGATATAGAAAACATAATACTCATAATGACAACACTTGATACTACCTACTCCCCCTAAGAGGTAGCCACCAAAACTTTAGTCTAGAAGAAAGATAGACCCATAGATCCACTAGACTGATGAATCTCCATATGCATCTAGTTCAAGAGAGGAGGGGGAATGACCCCTAACTTCTCTCAAAGATACTCAAAAGTATATTTAGGAAGTACCTTTGAAAATATATCATCCACCTAATCCTTCGTTAGAACATACTCAAGCTTTACAGGATTCATCCTAAAGTGCATCACATGATTCTTTGAAATGTTAATTGTGCTTGTATTATCACAAAAGATAGAAATAGGATCATCATACACCACAATGATATCTTTCAATGTCTATTTCATCCATAGAGCTTGTGTACAACATCAATATATTTAGCTTCAAAAATAGACAAGGAGACTAAATCTTGCTTTTTACTCAACCATGCCACCAATCTGCAACAAAGAAAGAATGCACCACCACTTGTACTCTTTATGTCATCTACACATCCATCCTAATCTACATCTGTATAAGCACTCAAAGTAAAGTTAGTATCTCTAGGATACCATAATCCATAATCCAAAGTGCCATTCAAATATCTGAATATTCTTCTAGTAGACATTGAAAAATGTCTTGAATGATATCATGCACTGAAATCATGTATACTAACATCATTTCCTCTTGAAATCCATCCTCTTTTCACTTAATTAATTAAATTAGCCTAGCTATTTTAATTTCATCATTTGCATCTATTAACCTAATTCATTTAATCGGGTTAATTCCCTCCTTTCACTCTAACATTTCATCTCATTGAATTAAATAAATCAAACTATTTAATTTAATTCCCTATGTCTTCTTATTTAATTAAATAACCTCAAGTTATTTAATTAAATTCCATTTCACCTTTTCCCATTCATTAAATCATTTAATTTAATGAATGCCACTTTATTCTTCTAAATTCCCCTAATTGCATGATTAAACCCTTGTTTAATTAGAAATTATCTAATTAATCTAATTCCCCCACTTGCAAAGGAATATTCCTCCTTTGCTCATTCCTCTGAAAGGGGAATATTCCCTCCCCTTTTTCACAATTAAACTTTGTTTTAATTTGCAAAATATCCTTTTCCTTTACCCATGATTATATTCTAAAGAATATTCTTTTTCCTCCAGTCATTTGAAAAAATGAATAGTCTCACTTAGCTTCATATGACTTTTGACCTCTTATACAGGTCAAAAGTGTGCTTGTTTGGAAGGAATGAGAACCCTTGATTAAATCTCATCTTGCATTCTCACCCATTGATGAGAATCCATGATCCATGCCTCTCATTTCCTCCATCCTTGAGCGTTGATTAGCTTTCTTGATCTCAGCCCTTCATTTCTCATTTGCTTTCCTATAAATAGGTCACTATTTGGAGACAAATGGATATGTCATCCATCTTTTTAGAGAAAAATTATGCTGTTAAAATCACTCACACTCACACTAATATTTAGGACACATTTAGCATATTTCAGTTCATTTTAGTTGCATTAAATAGCTTAAGCTTCCATTAATGGGTTCCATGATCACATAATGCATCCATTTAGCTCGTTTAATTAATTAGGGTTTGAATTTTTATAGTTTAAATCTCATTTAGATTAGCTTAGCAATTGCATATCTAAATCATTTTAGCATAAATCATGTTAGATTAACTTTTGCATGATACTCATTTTAGCATAATTCATGTTTTCAATCACATCTCACAACTATTTCATCGATTCTCTTTAATAGAATCGATCGAAAGAAGCTCACTGATCACGGGATTGGGAAAGGGTCGCTGTTCCACATCAAGGCAACACCACTCCCAAAATGGGATAAGTTTCAAATGGGTTAGAGTAGACATTTTAAATGTTTTCGCAACTTAGAATGCTTTTGTTTGATGAATATTTAGCTTAACTTCAATTCGATTGGTCATGTTTAGATTGAGTATTAGTGGCTTCGTTATACTTCGATTCTTCATGGATCTAAAAGTGTAATTAACCCATACTAATATCCTCGATCAACATTCTGGCGCTAGGAGGGAAAAACTAATCAAATTCAATCAATTTCTATCTCGAATTCCATTTACTTTACTTTTATAGGAAACAACGACGCTCAAAATAATTTCAGTGACACACTTTGTTGGGCATCTCCATATAGCGATGCTATTGTAATCTAAAAATTGACACCTATTTAATATCCCGATGCTGATTAAATAAATGGCAACGTTAATACTTTTTAGAGGTATCAAAGATTTATAAACGACGACACACCTCAAAATGGCGATGCTATTGTGATCACTGTCTTCTTTGTAGAGCGATTCCCAAATTCACCGGAGTGACGCCCAAATGACTTATAACGATTCTATTGTGATTTACAACGCCCATCTCTGGTAAGAAAAATCATGATCAATTTTCTGCATGTGCTTAATTTTTTTGACTTTATCTAAATGCTAACATGTCACTTACTTCTCATTTTTTCTTTTTAGACTAACTAGTTTTATAGATTTGGAGAAAAACTAGGAAAAAATTTACCCCAACTTGTTGGGGTGATATCTTTCTACTCATTGCTTGGAATTCAAATCCGTTTGCACCGTTGGAAAGCCCTCCAAGAGTACTAATTCAATCCCTAAAAATACAATGCCTATGGAAATCAATTTTTAGGGATTGATACAAGTTTCGACCCTAAATTCTGCTCCGAAGGCCTCTGAAAACGTGATTTACTACAATATGGAAAAAACCACAATAAATTGAAAATTTTAATTTTCAAATTTTCTTAGTTTTAGTTATTGTAACAATGTTTTGACACTTGTGGGGCAATTATAACCCATCATATGATGGTTTGGTTTATGTTTTAGGACCACTAAATTTCCATTGGGTTTTAAAACTTACAATTTTAGGACCAACTAGCCTTTAATTGGGCTTAAAATTCATTTTCAAAGTTGCTTAAAACTGAACCCTCACATCATCATTTTACTTTGGGATTAAAATTGAACAAGGACATCATCATTTGGTGCATACAATGAATTCATCTTAGCTTTAGAGGTTAAAATGAATAAGTGCTAGCTTTGCTGTGACACTTGTAGTGTGTATCCAATCCCCTTGCACTTTGTGTAGTCTTGGGTGGAGAGAAACACTCCAAGTGTACTTCATTGTTTGTGTGCATATATAGTATGTATCCAATCCCCTTGCACTTTGTGCAATCTTAGGTGAAGAGAAATACTTAAGTACACCTTTATGCTTTGTGTCACCCTTAAGAGAGGACTTACTATTGGACACACCTCGCAATACAAAACTCATAGGAAAGTTCTTGCAAGCACGTTTACCGGAGGGCTATATTAAAGGTTGGGAAATCGTGAGAAAGTACCTTCTATCTTGGATTGTATAACATACTGCACCTAGTACCATGCCTTAAGTGGAATGGGAATGGTAGTAAGAGCCTTACGTGGTAAAGTGGGTGTGTATATGGTTGGGTGTTCTTAGTTTGTTACTAAGAACCAAATTATTTATTTACCAAAAATCCTTAATGCTTGTTGGTGCAAGAATGGTTGTTTTGAAGCTTCCCCACATTTGTAATATTCATTGTTTAAACATAAAAATCCTTAGGATCTTAGGATCTTTAGAATTTTGAGATTTGGTGGTCAAGAGAAGTGTGTGTCATGGAGGGGAGCTAGTGTCGCCAAATCTCTAACTGTTCGCATTATCTTAGTGTTTGGAGAAATCTGAGTGGGAATTCACAAGTATGGCCATTTCAACCTAGGATTGTAAATTCTTGTGAGTTAGATTAATACCTTGCTTGGTTCCAAAATATTACAAACAAACATTCACAAACTCATTTCAAAATTTCAAACCCTTTCGTCTAAGTATGGATACCCTTTGATAAAACCTTGATATTAATGCTTGTCCTAAGAATTTATTCTTAGAGACTTCTAAATATTTTGGTTTATATCTCAATCCATACTTCCCAAAGTTAACCTAGGTAACTATGCCCCTAACTTCATCCTTTTCACAAAATGGACTTTGTGGAATATATGTTGCTTTTGACACAAACATTTAGTTTGAACTTAAGAAAGACAAGTGTATGTGGTAAAAATAACCTCATTAGACAAAGATTAAATCAAATGAACACCCCACATTGATGTGTTCAAATTGTTGACTCCCCAAACACAAGCAAATTGAGACAAGGAAAACATTGCAAAACTATTGAGTTCTACTATCAAAATCATTGGGTTCCATTATCCAAAATTCTTGAGTTTCACTTTACCAAAATCATTGGGTCCTTTTTCCAAAATCATTTGAGTCCTATTTTACCAAAATTATTGAGTTCTTAGGGTTTGATCACTTTAAGAGGTAAAGCATTTTTCTCATCACCTTGGTCTTTGAAAACAAAGGTTCACTATAGGTCAAAATTGGATTAAACACCTCATCCACCCCTTCACCAAAACTCATTTCCTTCATCTCACCAAATTTTGCAAAAAAAAAAAAATACACCAACACTTTGGACTTAGACATCTATAAACCCAAACCCTAACTTAGCTACATTATATGTGAAATGAATCCTTTTCGATGCATTTAGTTAAGTTAGTTATCATCTTTGAACAAGCTCATCTTGAAGGTCACAAATCTACCCTAAAGATTCATGAGGTCATAAACATCCTTTATCCAAACATTAAACAATCAAAACTTTAAGACAACAGTGTTGTCCCAAGATGTTTGCAAAGATCACTCCCCACATCATCCATCCTTTACATCTCCCCATTATCACCATTGTTCCAAAATTGCTTAGAGTGTCTCTTTTACCAAAATTTGAGTCAACTAGAGAGTTTAAATATTATAAATCTCAACATCACTCTCCCATAGGTGACCCACAATCTATGGTTACAATATCACAACATAAGAGAATCATGGAAGAAACCAAATTACCATCCACCACAAGTGATCCAAACTCACAAGAATTTGATCCAAGGAGTTATTCTACCCCCTCACAACAACCCTGAGATCCATTGGGACCATATGAGGTAGAAGATGTCACAAACAATCCACTTCAAATTACTAAAGAATAACTCCTTGAGTATAAAAAAAATCATCCAACTTCTCTCGCACATAATTTGACACAAGGGTTAACCCAATCTAAGATTCAACCAAATCCATCCCTTGTGCCAAGTCAACCCTTAACATCTAGTCTTGCAACTAGGATAGGCACCAACCTTGGTCTCATTTCATGTCTAGGAACAAACACAGCTTTGGGTATTCACAAAATGACCATTCCATTAACCACCAACCTTCCCCAAAACACAAGTTGGACACCAAAATTTGGAAAAACACTTACATTCCATGATGCCACAACAACCTTGACAGTTCAAGTGCATCCATCTTCACCCATCATCACAAATACCCCAAATGTGCCTAACGTTATGCAAGGTAATGTGGACCAAGTACCACAAGTAGGAAAAGAAGGGCAAGTTAACACTCTCACGCAAAGTCAACCCTTGACAAGTGGTTCCAACAACCCCATCAACACATTGAAACAAGTTGTTACCCAAGCTTCTCAAGCCAATCCACTATCCACCTCAAACCCATATATCATCGACCCAAATCAAAATAACCCCTTGGTCATGAACCCCATCAACCAAGATAATACCCTGACCACATCCCAAACACAAGGAAATACTCAAGACATCGGTCAAGAAAACCTTTTCAATAAATGGACTCAAAGTCCTAATGTGTCATTACCATCACAATATTTAATGGAATCTTCATCTTTCCCCATGGTCCCCTTGACCATGCAAAATCAAATGGGACCTCAAAATTACATTCCTCCAGCCCAATCCACTATCTTACAAGGAATTTTGAACCAAGGGAACCCCCAACCTCTCATCACTAATCCACTACTCGTTCAAAACATCCAAACCAAAAACCCATCGTAGATGTCCCAATAATTAAACAATCCTACATTGCAAGCACATGCCTTAGCTTTACAGTAAGCACAATAGGCTTATTAGCAAGCCATCCAATAATAACAAGCACAACGGGCCTATCAACAAGCTGTCCAACAACAACAAGAACAATAGGCCTATCAACAAGCCGTCCAACAATAGCAAGCACAATAGGCCTATCAACAAGCCATCCAACAACAAGAAGCACAACAAGCCGCCTTAGTAACACAAAAAAAACAAGCAACACAACAAGTTACCTTAGCAGCACAACAATAGCAACAAGCATAACAAGCAACCTTAGTATCCCAACAACAACAGGAAGCACAACAACAAGATCAACAATATGCCCAACAACAACAACATGGTTTGTACTATAACCCTCAACCAAACATCACCAATACAAATATGTTGGGAACATATACATCAACACCACAATCACCTTTGCAAAATCCTACACCACCATACAAACCATATAACACCTTATCATATCAAAATCCCACGTACAACCCATCTGCCATCCCACAATACATAATGTATGTTCATCCAGCAAACCCGCAAGATGATCTAGCATCACAAATTAAGAAGTTATCACAAGAAATGTAGGATCTTCGGATGGGAAAGATGAAGAAGCCCCATACACAAAACTTATGTCCATATCCATTCGATCGAAAGATCGCAATGGTACCATTCCCTCCTGATCTTGAAATCCCCAAATTTGATAAATACAAAGGGACAAGAATTCCTATGGACCATATCAAAGAGTTTAACATCATGTGTATGGAGGTCGCCTATTATGAGTCCTATTTGATGCACCTTTTCTTGCAAAGTTTAACAGGTCTTGCCATGGATTGGTTTTCTCAATTGCCTCTAGGCATAAAATTTTTCCAAGAAATTGTTGAAAAATTCATAAATCACTTCTCCTTCAATCTTGACATGGACGTAAGCTTAGAAGAGTTGTATACTCTCAAACAAAACAAAGGAGAATATTTCACCAATTTTTTGCAATGATGAGGGCAAAGAGCTAGTAAAAGCAAGTGGCCACTTCCCGACGAACAAGTAGGAATTATCATAGAAAATCTAGATCCAGATCTATCCTTCCACTTGAAAATGCAGTGCATTACCTCCTTTGACGATCTTGTCCCTAGAGCCCTTAACATCAAGAGAGCCCTAATCTCACAAGGAAACACACAAGTATATAGAGACAACCGTCCATCCACTAGTTTTAATGACAAGCCCCGCTATTGGGACAAGAAAAAAAATGTTACTAGTGATGGTGTTCTTGATGCAAAGGTGGTCTTAAGTGCTCCTAGACAAGAAAACACCCAAACCATAAATACACAACAACCATACACCAAACAATCAACCAATGATCAATGCTACAAATATTTAATGTGGACAACAAAGAGCAAATAGTGCTGCAAAAAAAAAAATCACTTCCTTAGGGGAACCTATGGAAGATGTGTTGAAGAGGATGATAGAGTCTAATCTTAACATGCACTCCCAGATTTCTCAAACTATCAAGAGCCGCAAGTAAAACTTTGTAACTATAGAGACGATCATTTTTGTGAATTTCACTAATACAAAGGTCAGAACACAAAAAATTGCTTTAGACTCAAACATCTAATAGAAGATCTTATTGAACAAGGATACATTCATGTCGATCAAAAATTTGGGAATGAGAATCTGAAAATTTACACAAACCCTATACCCAATCATACAAAAGAAAAAGATTCAAGAAAGGAATTAAACTCAAAAAATGTAAACAATACATGTGATACCACAGTGGGACATATTTATTTATTACAACATGGGGAATCAAGCATGTATCAAGATACTATTTTTAAACAAAGTCCAAACCCATCAACAGTGTTTAGTACTATTTTATATCATAATGATATCAAGTGTCAGATTGTGATATCTCTCCCACATATGACTCAATGATTGTGCATGTTGAAGAAGTTCCAAATGAGCCAAAAAAATCCCTTGTTGCACCCATACCCACAAACTATTGTGAAGAGTCTTTTATCGATGATATATCATCCACCCAAGGATCATGTCAAGAGGAGGCTCTTGAGGATAACGAAAGTTATTCCGAATCGAGTTAGGATCAAGAACACCTATCACCAAAGTTTCAATAAGAGCTAAGGGACATCTTCCAAACCATTTTACACTCCCAATTTGTCCCTGATATCACCCCTAAGATGTTTCTTTCTGATGGGCATACAAATGTTCTTCATCCAATATAAGAGTCTCCCACTCTTGATATTCCTACACAAGAGCAAGCAATGGTTGATATTCTTGATTCTTACAGTGATTATGCATCATCGACATCTTTTGAGTTAGCATCAATATCTTTTGAAGTAGTATCAACAAAAAATGATTTCATAGAACCAAAGAAAATAGTTCATATTCCTAAATAGTAGGAACCCATAACAATAACATGTGTTCATGACAAGTCATATTCCGTGGCTATGGATCAGAGAATAAATTATTAGGGAAAATTCTGGGCATCTTTTTAAAATCTGCACACAAACTACACTTCAAGCATGGATTAGTGTTATGCAAACTCTATTAAAATGCCTCTATGAAATACCTTAGGAATGCTTCCAAATGCAACAAATGATACTAGAAAGACCAAAGCATTATGAAAACAAAACCAAATTACCTATTCCATAGTTGGATTGGTGTCACATGTGCTAGTGACCCTTTCCCAATCCTTGACCAAAGCTCAAATTGATAATGCTATGAAGATGGTGGAGTGATGATGAACAAGATCAAATCTCAAATGAAGAGAGTAACCTTGCATGAAATTATGAAGATTGTGAAGGATTTGCTTGAGGATGATGCACCTATTTAAATATTTTCAAAATGCCAAGTGTTGAAGATGGACCAATGTGGGATAAAAAACAAGCCAATGAGTTGAGGACACTTGTCATCATGTGATTAGTTGATGTGTGTGCAAGATTTGGGAAGAGTGCCCAAGAGGGGGAATTTTTGAATTCAAATTTGTAATAAATTTTGAGAGGGGGACAAGAAAGAAGAGCAATAAATGCCCTGTTTGACTTGTCATGTTGAAAGAAAATGAGGTTTTAATAAATCAATAAAATTGATTTATTGTGCAAGTGGATAGATCTAGATAATGCAAGTGGGATGGGATTAGCATTAGGTTAGGATTAGATTAAGTTAATGATGATTAGGCTGATTTAATGCTGATTAGATGATTTGACTTTTTGGACTTTGGTAATTGATTTATTTAAATCAAAAAATGATGAAATATAATTTAGGATTTGATTTAAATGGAGTCCTGATTTATTTAATTAAACGGATGATGCAAAATGAAGGTTGAATGATAATGTTTATTTGATAAATGAGATTATTTAATGAATGGATTAAAGGTGATGAATGGACCTAATGCAACATCTAGTTTGACTGAATCCGATCGAATGCATAATGTAAAATTTGCATGTCTACACTCATATCCAGCTTGTTAGACCTTTTGAATTTCTTTGCAAAGCTTTAAATACTTGATGCCGCAATAATGTTTCTATATGATGCTGTCACAATCATTCGCACTAAGATATAATCTGCTTATGTGTCCCTTGTTTATGTATGCTTCTGAATGTAGGTGGGAAATATTGGTGGTAAGGAGTTTGCTGAGTCATTAGCCCCTGATGTCCAGAAATTACTGGTAAACAAAAAGCATGCAATCAAGATTTCATAATGGATCTTGATAAAAGTATTCTTCAATGACGTAATTTGCTTTGAATATTTGTCAGATTTCTAGTAGCTGCAGACCACTTGTTAGGAAGAAAGCTGCTCTATGTCTTCTGCGGCTATATCGAAAGAATCCAGATGTTGTCAATGTAGAAGGCTGGTAAGTCAATCAATAATGGAAATACTTGAATCTAGTTCTGAGACCTGTATTTATCTTGCATTTCATGCACAACATATCTGAGCAAACTTGTGTTTGCATGACTTGAGCAGGTCAGATCGCATGGCACAACTGCTTGATGAGCGAGATCTTGGTGTTCTTATTGCTGTGATGAGTCTTCTTGTGGCTTTAGTTGCAAGCAACTTTGACATTTACTGGAGTTGTGTGCCAAAATGTGTGAAAATTTTGGAGCGACTTGCAAGGAGCCAAGACATTCCACAGGACTACACATACTATGGAATCCCATCTCCATGGCTGCAGGTTTGATAGTGAAACACATACTTAGTATTTTGTTATTGGTCCTTTGTAATATTTTTGTACATTGTGTGTGTTATTTACATATAGAGATAAATCTCTCATTTTTAAAGATTTTTGATCCTAGAATTTGTAAAGGGATTTCAAACCAACAAGAACAAAACATCAATATAATAGGAATAAAAGCATGGAAAACAGAACACAAATAATATACCACTTCAACAGTGCCGGAATTTGTACACCCATAGATATTTTTTGGAGGAAAACGAAATTGTATTTAACCTCCATCAAAATCCATTGCTAGGATTATGACAATACAGTTTGTTTTTAATGCAAGTTGCTGCCAAGGGTGGCAGCACCCATTCATTTAAAACAGAAAACAATAAATTACATACATCCTTCCTGAGTGGCTCAAGAAGGCATGATTTTTCTCTCCTAATTTATATTATGCAGTAGGTATGTAAATCCTTCCTTAAGTTCTTGAAACCTGTCTAGATTCTGGGGAGAGAGAAGGTCGGGTTGTTCTGCCATCAATTTTCTATATTCCTCTAGATTGCATTTCAATATTCCAGAGCAAACAACCACAAACACTCTCTTGCATTATTTTCCAGTGCCAGTCTTCCAAATACCCCTCCAATATCATGCTTAGCAGCAGTTCGATCATCGATAGATATGGCAGCAAGAATATCCTTTTTTTTATTCATACAGTATATACCTGTTTGCAGCCAAATTACTGTACATTTTCTTTCTCAGGACATCAATAAAGGTCATCACAAAGTCCTCCAAAATCTTTTTTGTCATGGACATGGCCTTCTCCGAATGTGCATCTCTTGGTTGTCATGATGGTGATGCCCTCTGATGGCAGCATCTTGATCACAAACAGCCTTCCTATTTGTTTTGGCAACTCTTATGTTGCGCAACTGCATTGCCTACCTTTGATGCTTTCCTGATGCTCCATAGCAATTGCTGATCCTACCAGTGATCTCCATTTTTTGCAGTCCCTGTTCTGAGATCCTGAACAATCTTCTTATTAGATGATCTCTTCAACGGAAATGACAATACAATTTTATTATATATTAAAATCTATTTTCATGATTACAAGATAAGGGCAACAGTCACTGGTAGTTTGCCCCATAGAAGCATGCATCCTTAAAAAATCTAAAAATCCCGATTTTAAAAAAATCTTTGGTTGAAACGATTTTTTCCCCAAAAAATCCTGATTTAATCAGCTGTAATTTTCAAGGATTTTTAAGGGTTTAAATTGCAAAAAAATCGCGTAAAAATTGTGGGAAATTTTCCCAACCAACCCGTTGTGAAACCCTGGTTGCAATGGTGTTGCCGTTGCGCCAAAAGATCGAATTGATAACGTCTGATACAAACGCTAGATTTATACAAGATCCATGGGAGGCGGTTAAGCCATGTCACGAATCCACGACGACCTGGACAATCAACAACCTATCTAAGGGGATGAAGGCACCAACCTTCCAACAACCCCACCTCACTAGTGCGACCACAGGATTCGAACCCGTGACCTCGCCCTGATACCATTTGTTGTAATGGCTTTGCCGTTGCGCCAAAAGATCGACTTGATAATGTCCGATACAAACGCTAGATTTATACAAGATCCATGGGAAGTGGTTAAGCCATGCCACGAATCCATAGCGGGCTGGATAGGCACCAACCTATCCAAGGGGACGAAGGCACTAACCTTCCAACAACCCTAACCACACAAAATTGTTATTTAATTGAGTTTTTTTGTTGATTTTTAACACAAAACTGAGCGTTGGTTGTTGGGATGTGGTTCACCATTAAAGATCGACTAGATTTCATTAGGTTGCTGATGCAAATCGCAGGTAGGCGACCTTGAATGGCCATATATTTCTAATAGATGTTAAGGACATTGAAATAGTGACACATTCTTTGGTATGCTTCTATGCTTGATGTTAAGGACATTAAGATGGAATGGTTAAGAGATGGTTAAGGACATTTAAGATTGTCATATACATGGAGGTTCAAAAGGCTTGCAAGGAGTACAATAGCACTACATGAATGCTTTAGACATATAATGTGTAGCATTCCGTGCATGTTAAATAAGTATAAGGCAAACTAATACATGCCTTGAGAGAAGTCATGCCCTAGTCTTGTGGGCTTCTCTTAATCCCTCCCAAAGCAAGTCTCATATATTTTCTCTTAACGATCCAAATAGATTTCATCAACAAGTATCCCATTGAAGGGGAATGTTCCTTGTGCTTTTATTTTCTATTGAAACTTGTGCCTATAATCTCTCAAATTCTCAACTCAAAGTCCACCAATGTCTTTAACTCCATCATCCACTTATACGCAAAATCAAGGAAAATTTACTTGAATAATAATAGCTAAAATTGTGGCTCAAAGAGTTGCTCTCTTCTTTTGTATTAGCAGGTCTTTATTATCTTATGGAAAAATATTTAACACTCCCTTTACTCTTTTATAAATCTGCTAAAATAGTTATCAATGAGAACATTTCAATATCATTTATGGTCTTTTGAGATTTAAGTTTTTGTTTCGAAAGCATTTTGTATTACTCTATTTTGAGCTATTTGATTCAAAACCTATTAAGTTGAACTTTGCAATTGCTTCCTTTGTCATATAATTTCTCTTTCACACTCTTCATATAGTTCCCTTTGACATTGTTCTAGAATTTGCAAGTATTGTCAAATCACAAATATGAACCAGTTGATTCCCATTTTGTAATTTATGATGCCTGCTCAACAAAGGAAAATTGTCTTTTTAATGACTTTCTTGAGCTTGAGGATTTTGAGATCCTAGAGGCCAACTTGGATAGTCATGAGGTTGATCGACTTAGGAGAGGCTTTGAACCATGAGCTTCATCATCAGGACCTGCAGCTCTCTAGCATAGCTCTACTTTTAGTAGCAAGAGTCATTGGCTACGTTTGATTTTTTGGAACTTTGTACTTAGTTTATAGGTTGACTTTGTACAAACTATATTGTAATTGAAATTTTATCAATTGTAACCATCAAGCTATTATTTATGCACTATGAAGTATGCTTTGTGCAATGGAATGTAATCAGCGATATGAATATAAACAACAAAATTCTATTTTCTACAAGTCATTGGTTAAACTCTATTTTATTTGTTCTCTATATCTCTATGCTATGGAAATGCCCTTAAATTTTTTAAAAAAGTAGTTTTTGTCTAATTTTGTACAATTTTTTTTTTTTTTCTAAATCCGATTTTTCTCAAATTTTTCCTAATTTTTTCAAAAAATCTTATACTTTTCGTTCGCTGATTTTTTTTTACGATTTTTGCTGCTATGGTTTGCCCCTCTAATATCATACAAAAAGAAAATTGTGTCCCACTTTGGAGGCTTGAAAGAGTTCTAATGGGGAAAGATTGGAGGTAATAATTAAAAGAAAAAAACATGATAATGAGATTTGAGCTTGGTGCAAACACAACAGGCATATTTTGGAGCCAGCAAAGCTCAGATTTTAGAACATAAAATATAGCCAATTTTAGGGAAAAAGATGTTTTATGTGTGCACTCCACTTCAAATAAACTTGGATGTACAAAAGAAATCAATTACATTCTACTTTTCTATGATGCACAGGTATAAAAAAATCACTAAATGATGGTTTTTATTAGTATAATATCTTTCTATTTATGTTATTAATGGTCATCTAGTAGTTTCTAACTTCGTCTCTTGTTAACGATTGTTTCTTTTAGAAACATCGTCTTTGTAATTCTATTTAAGGAGCCTTTGTCTCCTCTGTATAATGAACAACATCGATTCTTTGAACATGGTATTAGAGCAAGTTTCGAGCGATAAAATTTGTTTTCTTGAGAAATTCGTTTTCTTTAGAAATCGTGTCTTGTTTCAGAAGAGGGTCGTGTTTTGGACGTCGGCTTTTCTTGTTTTTGTGCGATGTCCAGCTCTCTCTGTTCAAATCACGTGTTGCAGAAGGTTGTTTGTGTAATCGCGTTTTTCTTGAGAGATTCTTCTCTAAGTTGAAATCGTGGTTTGAACTAGCATTCTGATTTTGGCGTGACTTGAAAAAAAAAAAAATCGCGACTGTATTCTCTTTATATTGCGTTTTTTTTAGGTCATGCCTTCAATCCATGATTTTCTTCTCAATGTCTGGATTCACACAACCTCCATTTTCTTTTTCTTCTGCTCTAGGCGTGTGAAGTTTCTTCAAAACATGTTTTTTTTACCTCTGCTCGTGCGTTTTCTGCTTGTTCTCAATCATGACTCTTGTCTCCGTTTGGCCGGATTAGATCTCTTTCTGGCATTTTTTTTATGAAATCTTTGGTGACTCGGTTTTGATGTTTTTGGCTGCGATTTTGAAAGGTTTCTGGTGCATTTGTGAAGGAAAAATTAAAGAAATTTCTAGGTGTGATTTCATTTGTCTATGGTGGCTCGATTTCTTGCTAGTCGACTAGGATTTTGAACCCTATTTGTTCTTCATGACTTCTGCACTTGGGTTTGATAATCGATTTTCTAGGGCTTTTTAAATATTTTTTTTATCCGTAAAAAAGAAATTTGCTTTGTGAGTTTTTTAATATTTTTCTCAGTTTTTTGGGTTTATAATTTTGTCCCTTAAAAAAATTATTTTGGGTTTTATAATTTTTGGCCATAAAAAATTATTGTGGGTTTTGTGCGATATTTTGCCTTAAAAATCGTTTTGTAATAGGGTTTATAATTTTTCCGTCAAAAATTAAGGGTCTCCTGTATGCCCTAGTCTGGGTTTTCGCATTTCGGGAGGGCTCTCTGGTTTCTGAAAAAAAAAAAACGATGTTATGTATGCTGATCTGTGTTTCGGATTTTGTGCTAGCTACCTATTTCTGGGCTTCTGTAATTCGTAGAGTTGCTTGGGTTTCCTTTGTGGGGTTTTACCGTTTTTTTCGAAATAATGATGCTTTTTAAACTTTAGTTTTAGGGTTTTGCGATTTTTTCCTCAAAAATTGTGGTTTGTTGCAATTTTTTTTGGTCGCACCTAGAGTTGCTGGGGCGAACATCTGCACAACTGACTTCTTGCAGTATGTTCTGGAGTGTTGTGCTCATCTGCAAAAGTTTGGAGGGTTTGCCGATTTTCCTCAAAATCGTGGTAGCTGTTCTTGGTGTGTCTCTGGTTACAGGGAGGGATAGTTCTCCAACATCAGGTTGGATGGTTGTTTTTGTTTATCCAGAAGTTCTGTAGTTTCTAGGAGGGTTGGTGGTAGACTCATCTCAAGTGGCAGAGTCAGTGGCAAGCTCTTGTCTTTTGTTGGAGAAGTGTTCTGAGAAGAAGGGAGCATCCTTCTCTGTTATTTCTCTGGGTAGTTAGAATGATGACCATTAAGGGAGGGTATTAGTATAATATCTTTCTATTTATGTTATTAATGGTCATCCAGTAGTTTCTAACTTCGTCTCTTGTTAACGATTGTTTCTTTTAGAAACATCATCTTTGTAATTCTATTTAAGGAGCCTTTGTCTCTTCTGTATAATGAACAACATCGATTCTTTAAACAGTTTTTGATTCCTGAAAATTGAGATTAAAGAAAAATTAGAAAATATGTTTATAAATTCATAAAACTGTTTTCCTTGTATGAAAAGGACAATGATTTGGAATCTGGATATTGCTGGGTCATTAAGTTTGAAAAAAACGCAAGGCCAAACTAAGGCTGAGAGATCACTTTCCCAGCACTAGGTGCTCCATGAAGGCCCTTGTGCGCGTGTCCTAGAAGCAGCTATAGCCATCCTCCCCAATGTAGGGATAGTAACCTTCTCCACTGATGGGCTCACTCCTCTCCTACTACTACTGCCTCTGCCTCATGATTGGATTGATGCACCCATTCATTGCCCTCCTTTGAAACACAGGTTTGTCAATTGTAGCAAATCATTTTCATTGTGGATAAAAATCATCCAGCTCACTAGGGAATAAGTTGCCACTATAATCTATGTGTGGCAGAGGTGAAGGTTGTTTCAGACAAATACTAGGCCATTCTACCTTTGCATTGTTAACTTTTTGCCTTTTGGTCTTTTTGCAGTGTATGTATGAAGAAATTCTTTAAAGTGTGATCACAAACTGTAGTGTTGCATGCTGTCTCAGACATGAATAGCAGTTATCCGAAGATTTGACGTGTTAGTTGCAACATTCTCCTGCCATGTGTCAAACAATATTTGTAAAGGTTGTCAGGTAAAAGTAAACCAATATCAATATTTAGTAAAAATAAATGCTAGATTTAATTAAAATTTAAAGTATGAAAATTTAAATTTTTAACAGATTTTATCTGGTCACAGTACTATCCCACCAACATTCTAAACATTTTGAGAAAAGAGATCCCATTAGGCTTGATTGTAGACCTTAGGCTCACTTGCAATCTTTGATCCATGGCCTCTATACTTGTCAGGAAGTTGTTAGTAACCGCTCCATCACAGCCTACATACATAGTCACCTTCCCATAAGTCATTTTGGTTTCACACAGCTCCCTCTTTAAACCCTCAAGGGCATTCAACTCCTCCTCGAGGGATTTCAGTTTCTATTAATTCATGTTCTGCTATACTCTCTGTTTCTTTCAAAGAAGCATTAACCTCCTTGCTCCAAACACCCAAAAAGCCCTTAATATCTGCCCAAGCTTTGACAGTTAAGTGCCAATGGAAATGGAAACTGTAAATGCAAAGAATTATTCTTTCCCATATGTTATTATCATTTGCAAACTCCTCTCACTACTTTCCTTTAAGCTCCAGCTTACTATCTGTTTCAGCACAAGCCTTGCCACATTGCTTTAAATTTTTAATAGTTGCTGTTCCTCTTGTTATATTTAGCTTTATGTTCTAACTATCTCTCAGCTATCCTTTAATCAGCAGAAGAAAGAGTCTATTTAGCCTCCTGGACCACAAGAGGTCTTGTTTTATACCAATAGCCTCTACTATGTTAGTCATTTGGGTTCCAAGGTTAACAAATTAATAGGTAATGATCAAATCCCTTGAGTTTTTTATTCCTCAGTTCCAGATTACTCTTGGAACAACTGTCATAGTTTAGCTTTAACCATCCTGGCCCATGCAGGTACTATTGGCCTTCACTAATACCTTTTTAGCTTCCCCCTAATTGGGACCTTCTGCCTTTACATAAAAGACGTAAGTATTGGTATTTTGAGCATCTGCTCATCAGGAGTATTTCCCAGTCTACTTCCTATATAATTAGCTGTCTTTGAGGTGCTTGGGTTATCTAAATCATATTTAGTCCAACTAGTATTTAATCTCTACTATAAAAAAAACCTACTCTGTATTTTCATTTTCTTACAGGAAGTGTGTTTGTTTGAAGTAATGAGAACTTAATGGCAAAGTGTCTTTCTGTGCAAAATTGAGACCTTTATGTCATGTTTTACTCTTGAATATGGCTATTTCCAGAGTGTACATCCTACATCATTGGAGATGATAAAACTATCTGGCTAGGCTTGATGCTTTGAGTTTATTTGTATCAGCTGTTTATGGTATATATAGATATATGTATAAGCAACTTCTCCCTTATGTATACACAGTTTTATTATTTTCTTCTAAGGTTATCATTGTTCTGCTTTTCATCTGGCTAAGATTGTTGCTTGGCCATAATTAGTCAACCATTGACCTTACTTCGTATATATATATGTATAAGCAACTTCTCCCTCATGTATACACAGTTTTATTACATTCTTCTAAGGCCATCATTGTTCTGCTTTTCATCTGGCTAAGATTGTTGCATGGCCATAATTAGTCAACCATTGAGCTTACTTCGTTTGCGCTTATTGCAAATTGTTGGACTGTGGTCATTTTGTATTTTTTGCTAGTATTTAGTCTTTTTATGATGATTCTTTGTTGTGTGATATTTCATAATTGTATGACTGGTTGTTGAAAACACGCTTGTGTAAACTGATTGTACAGGTCAAAACCATGAGGGCGCTACAATATTTTCCTACAATTGAGGATCCAAACATCAGAAGGTCCTTATTTGAGGTTAGTATTACCATAATTAAGGTTAGTTTTTCAAATTAGTTTAGGCATCCATGACTTATCTGACTAATATGGCTGGTCATTTCAGGTTCTACAGCGTGTTTTGATGGGGACTGATGTTGTGAAGAATGTGAACAAAAATAATGCATCACATGCTGTCTTGTTTGAGGCTCTTGCTTTGGTATGCCATAATACTGCAATTGCCATTTTACAATTTGAAAGCAGTGGAATTGAAATATTGTTCCAATTAGATGATCTTGTTCTTCTATTACACTTCTCTGTGAAGCAATGCTTAATTGTTAGAACTTAGAGCTATGGAGAATGGGGTGCGACATAAAACAAAGAAGAAAGTAACTTCATAGTTCTGGCAGCTAGATTAGAATTATAGATAACAGGGGAAGACAAAATGCTTAGAAGTAACTAAAACATCTGTTATCTACGTGGTATTAAGGCCCAATAAAGTGATATAGTTACTTGTTCTCATTTTTTTAGTTAAAATTATGGAGACAGTGCATATTCTGAGCTGAATCTACTTGCCAATGTGACATGTTGTGTATGTTTTTTATGTTTCTTACATTAAAATAATGTTTGAATGTCTAACAATGGGCAGTTGATAGTTTTGAGCTTTGGCATACATTCAGTATTGAAACCTTAATAGAACTATAGCAATTCTTGGATTAAATTGTTCCTGAGATCATTACAATTCAAACATTTAATATATTGTTTGGGTCATTTTAAAGCCATATTCTGAACAACTTTTTCTTCTGTGATGGTTCAATTTCAATTCCCATTTAGAATGTACTTATTTAGTGTAAACTGTGGTCATCAGCAGTGAACTTATCTCATTTTTCCTATTGATATCCTTCAAATTGACAGGCTTACAACAATGTTAATGGTATTTCTCTATATGTCTTGACTGTAGTTTTAAATTTCTTATGAACACAACAAATAGTTCTGAGTCTCAGACATATATTAAATGTCTAATTTTAAATGCTTTTTCTTAATGTTATTGTCACAGCTCTATTTGTAGCAAGTTGAAGTATTAAAGTGGCACTTATATTCTCTGAGTGACCTTTTAAATGGTTCAAAACAATGTGTTTGGGTAGAATGTAGCAATTTTTTAAATCTATACCCAATATGATGATAAAGAATTAAATCAATTTCATGATTAACCTAGAAGTTTAATTTATAACTTATGGTTAGAAATGTATGAGCATAGATACACACGAGTCATATTTTTTGTAATCTAGGTTTCTTCATATGAAAGTTGAAGCTTATCATGGCCAAGCCCTGCTGCCTCTGGAGGAGCCATAATCACGTTTCTTCCCCATTATTCACATTAATGTGATGTTGCAGCATTCTATACCGTGGAACTCTCAGCGTGCTGGTCCTCTCAGGCTGCAGCCATTATGACCATTTAATTTTAAGGAGACAAAGCTTTCATAGAGACTCTGTAATTTGGGACA
The DNA here is from genome assembly GCA_007258455.2 of Sequoia sempervirens. Classification (NCBI taxonomy): domain Eukaryota; kingdom Viridiplantae; phylum Streptophyta; class Pinopsida; order Cupressales; family Cupressaceae; genus Sequoia; species Sequoia sempervirens. The sequence continues at coordinate 562,486,266 of VDFB02047230.1, forward strand.
GGTTCATTGGTCAGGTAGGCATCATTTAGAACAATAAATTTGTACTGATTTTTGGAAAAAAATTGCCGAGTTAGTGAATTGCAACCTGTTTAGTGTGAGAATTTCTTCTGTATAGAGCATCTCATGCACCAAATATGTGGCCCATACAAGAATATATACATGTTTTTGAGGACTTTGGGGCCCAGAAAAAGCTGACTTGCTAGGCTTCTGTTGGTTTGATATCCCCACCTTATCTCTTATCTTATGTTTAAAATCTTGTTTTTATTACAAGACAGCGATTTGTGCTAGCTACCCTTTTTGAGATATTATAATTAATGATATGATGCCTATTGATGAATGACCAATTTGATATATATGATATGACTATGCTTACACTTATGATTTATTATGATGATTATAATGTATAAGTGTGATGCAAATGCATGTGAAGCCATTTCCAATGGATTTATGAGATGTCTCATAAAGGATTCAATATGATATTCTCACCCTAGGATGCGCTAATATGTGTTTTTTGTTGTGCTATTAATATATTATGATAGGTGATTCATACTGATTCCATAATGATTGTATGACAGGAAATAAAAAGATTGTGATGATAAGTTTATGGGTGCATTTAGTCGTTTAGAGCTGTGTCACAGGTAAAGTAGCTATGGAATATTTGATATGAGTGTGGTGCTGATAGGTCTTCAGTTGTGTTTGATGGTTTAAGACTCTAGTACAGCACAAAGTTGTCACATGAGCCCCCCTTCCAACTCTAGGTTTGGTTGTGTAGAAAGACCCCTCATCTTATGTATGGTCTTGTGCTTTGTACCTTACAATTTTTTTTCCATACCACAAAGCTAACCCTGCAGCTACCTGCAATATTTTTGTTCTATCATGGGGCTTATTTACACAATCTTTTAATATTTATCTATTCTATAATTGATTTAGTTGTATTGTGTGTTTGCATAGCTGACTTGTGTTGGTTGTATGGTAATTTTTTTGATTGCAAGAGGATCAAGAGTAAAGAAAATTAAGGATAAGAAGTTGTAACCATCAGATTTTGAGTCCTACCTATTTCTTTGGTGAGGAGTCATGGGGAACATAATTACCACATTTTAATTTTATCACATTCAGTATTTGGGAATTTCTTGAGGTCATTGTAGATTACTAATTTATGAATGGAGGTTGAATTTAGAAGTTGGATTCCAAAAAGGTTACCAGTGCAATCTTTCAAAACTTTATGGGTCTTATTTGGTAAGTTTAATCCTCCTTTATAGAGGGTTAAGCCTGAAGCTTTGTGTTATTGGATTGCAAATTAATTATTCTCCTATAGAGGTCCTAGTGGCTAGTATATTATTATATTAAGTATAGTCTAGTTAACACAAGATACAACTCTTTACTCAAGACCTTAACAAATGCAATAGCTACTTTCCCTATGGATAGTCTCAAGTTGTCTATTAGGGATGGTTGAATAGGCCACCTATAAAAATTGCCATGGAAGGATTCTTAAAGAGTAGTGATGAACACATGCTTATATTGAGCGGTGGGGGGTGCGGGGGGGGAGGGGGTGGAATGGTGAATCAGTATAAGACAATTCTTTATTTTTTCAAAAACTTAACAACCATAGCAATATCATTCACAGAAGATCTAATGATTATGCAACACAAGAAGAACACACGATTTATGTGGAAACCCTTACGGGAGAAAACCACGACAAAATATTGCTTATATGAATCTCTTTTACAAACTTCATAGGCACCAACCCACATGAGACACCAATCCCCTCTTATACAATTTGTGAGCACCGACCCCTTGGAGACACCAATCCCCACTTGTAGAATTTGTAGGCACCAACCCATTGGAGACACCAATCCCCACAACTGAGCACCATCTCAGCAAGAGACACCAATCTCTTTGATATAAGGCACCAAGCTCGTCAATGTGGGGCACCAACCTTTCCAACGTGAGACACCAACCTCTTCAATAGAATCTTGTCTTCTTGAGAATAAATCTTCTTTACAAATAGCTTTAAATGATCTCCTTTTATATTCTCCTCCTCAAAATCTTCACACACAAATCTGCATATATTCTCTTTTTTAAATATTCATACATAAATCTGCATATGTTCTTCTTAAATCTTCTTGTTCTTGAATGATATATGTTTGTGTCTCAAACACTTCCCTTTTTTCACAAATCTATTTGTATGATATTACATTTATTCCACTCTCCTCACACGTTTCTTATTCCCTTTTATATCTTCATATTTCTATGAAGAGATACATCCTTTCAAAGATAATGACCCTTCAAATAGTCATGACTCCTCTATCCACAATAATATATATTTTTATTCTCTACCAACTTCTCTCTTGACTAATAATATGTCTTTTTGTTAAGATTAATTGCTGCCTTTTAATACCTTTTCTTTCTCTTTTTTATTTCTCCTTAATGGCTGCCTTTGAACGATCTTCTATTATTTCTTATTCTTCAATGGTCATAGCTCTTCAACATATTCCTTGACTATTCTTAACTAGATATTCAATTAATAATATTCATTCACTTCATTCTTCTATATTTCTCTTATTTACTTCATGCTACATATTCTAATTCCATACACTTCTTCTTTGAATGATTATAACTTCCTACCAATGATAAAACTTTCCCACACATAACATCTCATGGAATGACTCTCTTATATATCGTCTCATCATGAGATACAACGCTTCACTGTACCCTTGTGACTTTTGGTTAAAACTAATCTTTATTGAATTAATTAATTTCTTTATCATGTAAGAAGCTCTTCATAATATATCTTCTATTCATTCCCTTATTCCTTTATTGAATTTGATTTACTTCATCATTGATATATGATTCATTTCATTATTAATATATCTTTTGTTGCTCCACTCACACACTTTATCTTCTATCCACTCTTCTCAATCTTGATTTTACTTGGTCTTTTATCCACTCTTCTCATACTCTTTTGACATCGATGATAATCAATTCCAACAAGTATATGTCCCACTTACCATGTTCTGCCTTTGAACCCACTTTTTTCACTTTTAATGCTTACTTGTAGTTATGAAGCAACTAACATCTGGCATATGTATTAAGTTACAGCTTTATTCTATCCAAGGCTTATAAGTATTAGGGTATGTTTATGTGTTTATTTGGTCCCCATTGCATTGGAACATGATAATTGAAAATAACCGCATTAGAAGGGGAGATAGATTATAACATGTTCTGAGCACAACATACACGTATGTATATGTATATCGATATTATGCTAAGAACATGCTATTATATATATATATATATTTTCTGTGCTCTCGACATTTTATAGTCTATCAGATTATCTCACTCTAATAATCCAAGTCTTGTAACATTGGCATCAACTATGACCAAATGGTAGACAATCTGCGACTCCTGAGTGGATCGTGGTTCTTCTGCAATCGATCAACATAAAAAAGGCAAGATATATGAAGGCAGGTCTCTTCTGTTGGATAGATTTCCTCTCCTAATTCAACAACTAACAAGAGAGAAATGCAATATGTGAAGATTGAATGGAAGAAGAATAGATGTTTGTTGATATTATGAGATTCCAAGAGAAACAATAGAGTAAGCTGGTTTTTTCCATAATTTGTATCTTTATGGAGAGAGGATATCCACTCAGATGACAACAAAAAAACATTATATTTGTCTTTTTGGACAGGGAGATGATGTTGG
>VDFB02047230.1:562491062-562530635 GCA_007258455.2 Sequoia sempervirens
TTATCTATACCATATTTGCAGAAATCTTTCTCAGGAATAACTCAGCAAACCAAAGATAATTTTTTCAATTAATTAAAGATTTAATGGGGAAGAAATTGGGTTGATGTTAGCAAAAATCAGAAAAAAATTTGCTGCAGAAATTGGAAAAACCCATACACCCTAAATTTTTTTGACCAAAAATTTATGGAAGATCACCAGAAAATCATGATTTGTGATTAGTTCTAGATTTAATTGCTTTTTTTGTGGTCAAAGAATGTTGAACTTTTCTTCTAAAATCATGATTTTTCTTTCGGAAAAATTGGGAATCTGCCCTAATGGTGATTTATTGTGATTAAATTACACTTTTTACAACTACAATAGTCAAAAGATCTTGGAGTGTTTTGATGATCCTCCAAGACTCCTCTTGTTGGAGCTGATGATTGATCATCAAAACACTCCAAGATCTTTTGACTATTGTTAACTTTTTGCTCCATAGCAAATCAGAATAAGTGAGGGAGGTTGCAAATGAGAGCTTTGCTTGTTGCATTTATGGCAATGGGCTTCCTTTCAACCTCGTTAGATCACCATATTGGCGGAATATGGTGGCAACCATTGCCAATACACCTTTTGATTATGTTATGAAAGGTACAAACCATCTTATTAGCAAGGGAGAAAGATTTAGTAGAGGCATCATTGAAAGAAATCAAAGATATATGGTCTGAAAGAGGTGTGTCCATCATTTTTGATTGATGGAAAGATTGCAAAAATAGACCATTGATCAATGTCATTGCATTGTCCCTAAAAGGTGCGGATGCTTTTGAAGGCAATGGATTGTGAGGGGCAAGTGAAGGATGCAACTTTCATTGCCAATATCCCCATAGAATCTATTGAAAGGGTGGGCCTTGAAAATGTTGTTCAAGTCATAATGGACAACACCAAAAATTGTAGGGCAGCTGGTTCTATAGTGGAGGGTACATATGGTCACATTTTTTTGACATCATGTACGATTCACTCACTCAATTTGATATTGCAAAAGATTGATATATAAATTGAGTGGGTTAAAGAAATCTACATAGAGGCCAAGGAGATTCAAATGTTTGCGACTAATCATCATATGTCACAAGGCATTTTGAGGACCTTTTCCAATTAGGAGTTGTTGAAAGTAATTAATTTTTTTTTTATTAATTATTTATTAATTTTTAATTTTTAATTGTGGATGTGTGACATGTCATCTATCTTTTAATATTTTAATTTAATTTTTTACACCATGTTAGGTTGCTGAAACTCGATTTGCATCACACACAATCATCTTAAGATGCCTTGTGAAGGTGCGAGATGCATTGAGTGCTATGGTCATCAATAGTCTTTGGAGTGTATAGAGGCAATCAATTACAAAGGTAGCCCAAAAATTTAAAGCATTGCTCCTAAATGATGACTGGTGTGCTCGTGTGGAATATGTTTTGAGTTTCACTAAGCCCATCATCAGTATGATTAGGTATGCTGATATAGATTGCCCATGTTTGGGTGAAATTTATGATGGCATGGACTCCATGGTTGAAAAAGTAAGAACCATAATAGAAGCCAATGAGCATGACCCAACAAAAACATAAACATTTTTGAAAAGTGCACAAAAGATCATCATTGACCATTGGAACAAGATGATTCGGTCTTTACATCTCCTAGCATTTCTTTGTCCCCAAAGTATTATAGAAAGAGATACTTTCCTTGCCGAGGAGGTTGGCACCATATAGGGATGAGTTCTTCAACTGAGTGGAATTGGAGTGCATACTCCATCCACTCGATTAAGCACAACTGATTGGGTGCAAAAAATGCTGAGGATTTGGTCTTTGCGCACTCCAACCTTCATTTCTTTTAACATAAGACACCTAAATAGTAAATACAATGAGGGAATGGCAAAGAATTGGGATCAAAGTCTTTAGTGTGTCGACTTAGGTGCTATAGTTGCGCAACTTGCCGAAGTCTATATAGACGAGGCAGGTTTTGCACGTGACACACCTTGTGGGAGTGGCACTCCAATTGATTGCAGTTCAAATGAAACTGAACTAAATGTTGTCTTTGATACTTTTGATAAAGAGAAACTACTAAATATTGATTGTAATTTTCATTGTGTATTGGTATTTTGTTATGAATTTATGAGTAGTTTCATTATTGTAAATTATGAATATGAGGTATTTAAATATTTTTTTAATTGGCAATTATGAGTATCATTGTTTTTATATTTTACAATCTATAATTTTGAATATTAAATATATAAATAGCTGAATTTGTACCTATACCCAAGGATTTTTTTTTATATTGTCATATGTAATATCTCTAAATAGGGATAATAGAAAAACAACAATATCTCCAAAATATGCAATAAAAAATTCTGAATTTTTTTTTGCAAATAGAAAACTCATCAACAAACTCAGATCTATGCTCAAAATATTTTTTCTTATTTTTTTTTGATTTTATAGGAATTTCTGAATATGAAAAAGTTGCAGAAAATCCACTAAAATTGCAGAAATTTCAAAAACAAAATTTTCATTATTTTTTTTATTCTTTCTTGAGATGAATGTAACTAGCAGTATATAGGTTAATGCCCAAATACCTCAGAAAATGCCTTCAAAACCCTAGCCGCCCTTGCCAAAACCCTAAAAAAATCAGCGCAAGGTCTGTTCCTTTTTTGTTGCTATATTCAATTATGCTTAGTAACATGAAGACACCTTGGTGTAGATTATCCAAATTTGAACTTGATGCTTTCAATCTCCCCTCCAAAAATGGCCTCCAAACCTGATAAAGAATTGCAGCTCAAAAATAATGATGTGTTAGGGTTTCACAAATCAAAGCTCTTCCATTGAAACACACTCTTCTGCTAGGGGGAGCCCATATGTCTCTCCGAAATTAGGGATACTCAAGGGTTTTAGACCTTAAGCCAAGTTGCAGTAGCAACAAACAAAAAACTCATAACATAATGAGCTCTAAAAGACCCATAGATTCACCACCCCTTAATCCAATGCTCCACATTGAAAACCTAAAAATCCAATAAGCTCCTTGAATACCCATGCCCCCTTTGCCTTTTTATCACATGCTTTTTAAAATCACTTAAAGTACATAAAAAGGGGACAACTTAAAGTCTTTTGGCTAGGAGTTACCTAAGTTGCCTAAAAAGACGTGCCCACAACTTAAAATGACCTAAGTTCACTTAAGTTGCATAAAAAGACATGCACACAACTTAAGAATAGAATATATTACAAGCCAAAGACTTACCCAATAATTCTCTATGTCCTCTTCCTCTTGGGTAATCCAAGGAAAGGACACCAATGTGCTGCTAATCTTCATGATTTGAGTTGGGGAAATTACAGTCCTCCCCGCCCAAAGAATGCTTGTCCTCAAACATTTGTAGACTAGGATGCTTAATAATCTCCTCCCCTTCTGATGTTGCATCCTCCAAAGGAAAGTTTTTCAATTTAATGAGATATTCAGAAATTACCTTATTCCTCAACCTTTTCTCTCACTTGCAAAATTGTTTCTGGAATGACTATCAATTTACCTTCTTCATCTATGGGAGGCAGTCCCGTAGAAGGAGTCACATGCTGTCCAAGGCCCTCTTGAGGCATGACGCATGGAATACATTGTGAATTTTGCTTGTAGTTGGTAACTCTGACTCATATGCTACTTCACTAATTCTTTTGATCACCTTGAAAGGCCCATAAAACCTTGGTTTTAGCTTTTCTGCTCCACTTACCTTCAATGAAGATTGTCTATAAGGTTGAAGACACACAAATACCATGTCTCCCATCTCAAAAGACTTCTCAACCCGATAGTGATCAACATATTTTTTTTGCTGTTCCTGTGCAATCTGAATATTATCCTTAAGTGCCTTAAGAATCTCTTGATTCTCTTTTGCCCCCTCAAGAGCTTTTGGAGCTCTAGAATAAGAAAAAACCAAAACCACAAATGTAGAAGCTTTATAACCATATAAAGCTTTGAAAGGAGTCATACCTATGCTCATATGATATGTAGTGTTGTAACAAAATTCTGCCAAATGTAACCACTTTGCCCATGCTTTTTGCTGTCCCGAGACATAGTTCCTCTTGTAACTTTCAAGCCATTTATTTACGATTTCAGTTTGACCATCCCTTTGTGGATAATAACTAGTGCTATGATCGAGTTTTGTTCCAGCCAGCTTCATCAACTCTTGCTAAAAAGTGCTGATGAATATGTGATCTTTATCACTTATAATTCTTTTTGGCACACCATGAAGTTTGAATACTTGTTCAAAAAACAAACCATCAACTTATGGTCTTTTAAACTCGAAAGGCATTGGCATGAAATGAGCATATTTAGTGGGTCTATCCACCACAAGAAAAATACAGTCCTTACCATTGACCTTAGGCAGCCTAGTAATGAAATCCATCGATATTTGTTCCCACTTTTGATTGGGAATGGGAAGTGGTTGTAACAGCCCTTTTGGGAAAGAAACTTCAGCCTTGTTTCTTTGGCACTCTATGGATTCCCTCACATGTTTGAGGACATCATCTTTCATACCTTTCCTTGAGAATCTTTCACGAATGTACCTGTATGTCTTCAAATAACCCGGATGAACAGCAAGTTGATTGTTATGGACAACCATAAGAATCTTATGTTTGAGCTTACTTTCCAATACTGAATAGATTCTATCTTTATAATAGATGATGTCATTCAACACTTTATACTTTTCATCATTGATTTTATCATCTAGAATATCACAAGCATGCTGATATTTTGAATATTCTGCTAATATGTGATTCTTCCAAGAAGCTGAAATTTCTGAAAGTGAGCAAAATGAAGCATTTCTAGATAATGCATTATCAACAACATTATTTTTTCCCTTGACAAATTCAATGTCAAAATTATATTGTTGAAGCTTACCCAACGTTGTTGTCTCTCATTTAATCCTTTTTGCTCCATGAAATACTTGAGGCTATTATGATCGGTTCTCACTATAAACTTGCTGCCCACAAGATATTGACGAAACTTTTCAAGTGCATGTATGATTGCCAACATTTCCTTGTCATACATAGAGAACCTCCTTTCAACCTCATTCAATTTCGACTCTCATAAGCAATCGGATGCTTGTCTTGCATCAAAATAGCCCCAATACCAATACTGGATGCATCACATTCAAGCACAAATGGTTTAGAGAAATCCGGTAGAGCCAAAATAGGACAAGTACTCATTACCTTCTTAAGATGTAAAATGATTATTAATATTCATAATTGCGTTATTACAAGAGGAGATGAAAATTCCTTTTAAAGAAATTTACAAGACGATGTTTTTAAAAAGAAACAATTGTTAACTAAAGCTAACTAAAGCAGAAAGCAGAAGTTACCAAAAACAAACTAAAACAGGAACAAAAGTTACTAAAAGCTAACTGAAATATACTAAGTTAACTAAAAGTAGACTATTGACTAACTAAAGCTAAGTTAATATTACATTTATGATTTAATATTTTAATACCCTCCCTTAATGGTCATCGTACAAACATAAACTTAGTCTACCCATATTCTTCTGGAAACATATCATTGATGACTGATAATTGGAGAAGCATAATTGCCTCGCGATTACAGATCCTTTCCCATAGAACAATCAAATCAAGACATCGACACTCAAAAACTGTGAGCTTCCTCTGCTTCCAGGTATTATAACTTTTCCCATTGAACCTCTGCGTACTTTCCAACATGACGGTGGACAAAGCAGCCATGCCTCCCATTTTCCAAAAATGAGGTAATTCTGTGATCAGCTGGCACAAATGCTTGACAATCAGTTGGCACAACACACAATTTTTCAAAAATTGTCTAAAAGAGAGGCTCATAAACTGTATGATTTTTCAGAAATTTTCTTAGATAGGAAAAAATCATCAAAAAATTCTTCATAAAAAAACACTTGGTAAATTTTTTCAGAAAAGGTTTTGAAAAACTCTTTGCGTGAATTTTTATTTTTCAACCAGAAAAAACCCTGTCAAAATCTGGTAGAATTTTTCAGAAAAAAATTGTCAGAAATCCTTTGTTGATGATTAGCAGACAACCCATCACTGGAACACTCCGAACTTTCTCAGGTCATGGCTTAATTTTTTTCAAAAAATTCATCAAAAAAAAAAAAACCAGACTAGAAAATTTGGTCACATGTCGTGGCACATAAATGGCCTGCGGAAAACATTAGAAACTCCCAAACTGGCATGGAAAGCTTGAAAACCCACAAAATCTAGACCCACAAAATTTTAGAACAAAAAATGGTGCTAAAATCCTGTCGCGTGATGCAGAAAACCTTGGAAAAAGTTCGTCGAAACCCCTTTTTCTAGTCACGACTTCAAAACCGTGTTAAATTGCCTAGGAAAATGAAAAAAATGTGTGCATGAACTCAGCCGTGAGAAGCAGATGAAAAGATGTAGTTGTGCACCAAACATAACCTTCGCGAAAATGAAAGAAAACACTCAGAAAACTAACACGAAATCACAAATTTTCTGCAGGAAATCACAAAAAAAAAAGGACGTGATTTGCAGATATCTGTTCCAAAAAGATGTGTGCGGCCCAGAAAATATAGTCGCCCAGAAAATCCAAAAAACCCTACATCGATTTCTTCAAAAAATCCGCGATTCTTTCTTTGACAAACGCATGAAAAATTTCCTTTAAAATGTTAGTGTTTTATGATCAGATTTAACAGAAAGCAAAAATGCAACACAAACACATGAAGAAATGAACAATATAACACAGCATATATCCTGGGAAAACCCTCCTTCTCGAGGGAGAAAAAACCAGCCACAAATATGTCTCTTATATATTGAATGAAATCAGCTTACAAGTCTTAGCACCTCTCCTAGATGCCAATAAATCAGCTTACAAGTCTCAACACCTCTCCTAGATGCCAATAAATTAGCTTACAAGTCTCAACACCTCTCCTAGATGCCAATAAATCAGCTTACAACTTGACCCACAGAAGAATAGTATCTCTCATAGATACATGCATACAAAAGAACTCTGTTTTTCTCCTTAATTTCAATCTGCTCTTCAAAGGATAATAATCTGCTGTAGATGGCTAACTCCTCCTTGAAAGAACCCCTTAACTTAAGCAAGAATCAATCCCAAAATAGGGAATCGTCACTTGCATGTGCATGCAAAAGGAGACGCACTAGGAGCATTACAATTGCCTATTTTTAGGAGCAGTTACAAATACATTTCGTGCAAAGATTCTCTTGCATGTTAGACCGAAGATTCTATTGCATGTCACCCATCTTAAATAAGACATTTATGTGGGTCAGCCAACTGACATAATATCTATTTAAGGAAGATACTTCTGCTGCTAGAAGATACCTCCTGATGCTATCAGAACATTAACACAAAATTCTTCACTAAAAAAACTTAGATTTTTCAAAAATTTCTAAAAAGAATTTCTTTGATTTTTTATTTTATTTTAAATCAACTAAAACTAATTAGGTTCAAGCTTGAGCTTTGATACCATAAAATGATTATTGATATTCATAATTGTGTTATTACAAGAGGAGATGAAAACTCCTTATAGAGAAATTTACAAGATGATGTTTCTAAAAAGAAACAATCGTTAACTAAAGCTAACTAAAGCAGAAAGCAAAAGTTTACTAAAAACGAACTAAAACAGGAACAAAAGTTACTAAAAGCTAACTGAAATAAACTAAGTTGACTAAAAGTAAACTATCGACTAACTAAAGTTAAGATGACCATTAATATTACATTTAATATTTTAATAAGATGATCCAATAACTCCCGAATAGTCTTCTCAATCTCATCCTTGAATCGTTTAGGATGACAGTAGGGGTCGGTAACAATTGGCTTTCTATTCAAAGCTCAGTAAGATGCTCAAATCCACGATTTGGAGGTAGTCCATGTGGTAGATCTGAAAATACCACACTATGCTTGTCCAAGAAGCTTTGTATGTCAACATGATATCCATGCTGTCTTGTATTGGTAGATTTGTTTGAAATGAAACACTGTATTGCCCACTCAGTCTCTAAATGTCGAAAAAATCTCTCCATCCTCCTAGCTGAAATAACTCTAGGAGCATTTGAAGATATGCCTCGTAATACCACCTTCCGATCACTTGGTGTGAAACTCAACTGCATAGTCTTAAAGTCCGTGACATAAGGACTTATAGAATGCAACCACTAAACGCCCAACACAACATTGGTATCCTCAATGTCAACCACATAAAAGTCATCAATAAGGGTGTAATTTCCCAAGGTTGTACTCAACTGTGGGCCACGATTAACACAACACAACATCGTGCCACTCGCTGTGTGCACTCGAAAACCATCATGCTCCTCAACTTACTAGCCCTGCTTCTTCACATAAGATGAATCAATGAAGTTGTGGGTAGCCTCACTATCAATCAACACAATATTGTTGTCCTTGCATGACGCCCTTTACTCTAAAGGCATTAAAATGAGGAGTGGTAGTGAGGGTTGCAATTGCACCATCCATCTAGGCCAAATCATCCTAGTGCTCATCTGTGTCTATTTCCCATCTATATGCTCATGCTGCTCATCAAGAACTTGTGTCTCCTCCAACTCATCGTCACTAGGTTCCTTGAAGACCTTAATCCAATGGGCATTGCCTCCACTTCTACATTTATGTCCAAGTGTCCAAGGCTCACGACAACCAAAGCAAAGCCTCTTTTGTCTCAACTCATCTCTCAAATCACGAGATGCACCACCAACTAGCTTAGACATCTCACCCGTTGGTGTAGTATATTTTGGTTTCTTGTCCTTCCTTTGCAGCAAACTTTGGATAAGGGTCTCTACGGAAACTCGCTAGGAAACCTGGCCCGTGGTGTAGATAGCTCCATATTCTTTACATGCTTAATAGCATCTTGCAAGGTTGGCAGATCAAAAGCTTTGACCCAACTTCTGAGAGGTTTTGATAAACCCGCTATGAACCATGAAATCAACCTCCTCTCGGACATATCTGAAACCATTATTGACAACTGCTAAAATTCTAAAATGTATGCATTAAGTGTCCCAACTTGTCTCCACTAAGCCAACTCTTTGGAGTGTGCCTCTGAATTCTTGTGGTTAAACCGTTTTATCAATGTAATGCAAAGCTGATCATAAGAAACTATCACACCATGACCTCGTGTCACTAAACCTTGATACCACCACTCATGTGCAGCTCCTTCAAGGTGAAGGGTAGCGAATTTGATGGCCTCAATCTCCTTCATGTGATTCAAGGCAAGGTAAGTATCTAATTTCAGAATCCAAGCCCTAGCTGTACTCTTGGATGATCCATGAAAACTCGGCAAGGATAGACGTCCCAACCTTTTTTGCAACCCATAATTCTGCTTCTCTTGATTCCACTGTTTTTGCTTTGGCTTAGTGCGTTTGGTGACCTCGAAGTAATCTTGAAATGAGATGGCAGATTGAAAATCTGCCCCCAAAGCTTGATACTTAGCCAAAATTTCAGCATCCTCATTGTCCTCCATAGGTTCCTCTTGCGTAAGCTCATCCTCTTCTGATGAATTTGAAGGTTTGTTGGTAGAGTGTTCATTGTTTTCTGCAGCTTTGCTACTGGCCTCTCCTTCCACATGCACCATGTTTCTTCCATTTGCTATATTGTGAGCCATCTGACTTAAGTACAGATTGGTGTTTTGTAACTCTCTTAGCATTTCTGCAAACATATGTTTTACCTCCTCTTCACTTGATGTTGGTTGTTGATCACTGCCTGCCATTATTTCCTTTTGTTTTTCCAGGTATGACCACCTTTTCCACGCATACAACCAACCCAAATAGGCTACCCAATCTTGTAGCTTTAATACCACTGTAATATCCCTAAATAGGGATAATAGAAAAACAACAATATCTCAAAAAATATGCGATAACAAATTCTGAAATTTTATTTGCAAATAGAAAACTCATCAACAAATTCAAATCTATGCTCAAGATATTTTTCTGATTTTTTAATGATTTTATAGGAATTTCTGAATATGAAAAAGTTGCAGAAAATCCACAAAAACTACAGAAATTTCAGAAACAGCTTTCATTATTTTTCTTGAGATGAATGTAACCAGCTGTATACAGGTTAATGCCCAAATACCTCAGAAAATGCCTTCAAAACCCTAGCTGCCCTTGCCAAAACCCTCAGAAAATCAGTGCTAGGTCTGTTCCATTTGTCCTTTTTTGTTGGTATCTTCAATATTGCTTAGTAACATGAAGATACCTTGCTGTAGATTATCCAAATCTAAACTTGATGCTTTGAATCTTGCCTCCCAAAATGGCCTCCAAACATGATAAAGAATTGTAGCTCTAAACAAAGGATGTGCTAGGGTTTCACAAACCAAAGTTCTTCCACCGAAACACACCTTTTTGACTAGGGGGAGCCTGTATGTCTCTTCGAAATCAGGGATACTCAAGGGTTTGAGACCGTAAGCCAAGTTGCAACAGTAATAAACAAAAAGCTCACAACATAATGAGCTCTAAAAGATCCTTAGAGAGTTATATAATAATTCCCAAAGAGATGAATTAATCTCAGCCTTTGATTCACCACCTCTTAATCCAATGTTCCACGTTGAAAACCTAAAAATCGTAGTTGCTAGGAGACTAGTATCGGTATCGATATGACTTGTTTTTGAAAATAGGAAACGGGGGTACTTGGAGACGCCATTTTTTTTAATATAAATAAAAAATAAAAAAATGAAAAATTAATAATTTATAGAAAATCTGAAAATATGATGACATTGAACTTTCAAAACATTATGCTCTTAGACACGTGAAAATAATTTAATCACTCGTAGGCACGTCAAATACATTATGCTTTAATTTTTAAAGTTTCAAATATTTAAACTTTAGTTTTTTTTAGGTATTTTAGCAGGAGACGTCATTTTCTGCGGCGGAAGACAACAGGGTACTCGGGAAACTTTGACGAAAGTCTCCAGCGTCCTGGAGGCGTCTCCGGAGACGGTACCGGTACCAGAGACGCGTCTGTCTCTGAAATGTGTCTTAAGGGGGGGAGACGCGTCTCCCAACAACTATGCTAAAAATTGATCAAATAAGCCCCTTGAAAATCCATGCCCCCTTTGCTTTTTTATCACATGCTTTTTATAATCACTTTTAAGTCTTTTGGCTAGGAGTTACTTAAGTTGCATGAAAAGACATGCCCACAACTTAAAATGACTTAAGTTGCATAAAAAGTCGTGCACACAACTTAAGAATAGAATATAATACAAGCCAAAGACTCCATACTTACCCAATAATGCTCTACGTCCTCTTCCTCTTGGATAATCCAAGGAAAGGACAGCCAATGTGTTGCTAATCTTCATGATTTGATTTGGGGACATTACATCATACCCGATATTGGTACTTGCACTCATATCGGGATTGGTAACTTAGGTAAAAGTTTCATGATGTGTTACTTTGAAAATTGCTCAAATGTATGTTTGAATCAAAAGATGTCACAATGCAATTAGGTGAAACAAATCCAAGCAATTGTGAAGACTCATGAAGAACAATCTCCAAAGACAAGGATAATGTGATAGCATGTGTTGTAATTGTCATCAAAGAGTGTTCACAATATTTGCAATATGCGACTCTACAAACAAATCTGCAATGCCTAGCACAACATTATCTCACCAAGTTGAATTTGAAGGACTAGAAACATTCTGCTAAATTGAAGTAGTGGAAGACATGGCAACATCGAACTCTGAAATAGTAGGAGGTGGAGGAGATGGACGCTTAGCACAAGTCTCAAGAACTAAAGTGGATGTTCATGTGACCAAACTTCTCCTTAGAAATGCAATCATCTCTAGATGCATGCGTGTGTATACCAATCAAAGGAATTGCAAGATCATTAGGGGAAAATTGTGAAAAGGCATACAAGCGAGATGCATGAACAACCATCTCAATAACAATAATCTCACTACTCTACAATTCTTTACTAATCATCACTAGTCTTCTTTGCTCTATTATGTGTAATTTGGTAGATGGAAATGAGATTGGTTGACAATGCATGAATACAACATACATCATTGAAGGTGCCAGTGCCATCTCCAATATCAATACATCCTTTGTCACAAACACTCATATATGTGTTGAAGAGAACATATATCAGGATGTGTGGTAAAGTACAAAGCTAAAATGAAGAGAGCATACCTTGTGATAAAACCATATGATTTGAGGCTCCTAAATCAAGAAGCCATCTCCTTGATTGAAAATTGTTTTGCTCCATGATGCACTGTTTAAATGCTCGCAGCCAAATCTCTCAAAAAATGGATAGGGAATTGTAGATCTAGAGCTCTAATACCGTGTTGGACTTTATGATTGAACTCATAGAGCTGCCCAAGAATCGCTTGCAATCAAAACACCCTATAACAAAAGAGAAGAATAACTATATTGCTATGAAGCTTGAGTTTTCGTTAGATGCAAAAAGATATGAGCACAATATCCAATGAAACCCTTGTTATAAATATAAGGATGAAACCTTAGATGAGGATATGATTAGATCATGAAATGTGTCTTAATCCTATGACATGAGACATAAAAAAACACTACTTAAGTAAGCTTAAGCATGCTAGTGTGAATAGGACCTAGTAAAAACCAATTAGGTGGTTTACCTTTTTTCACACCAACACCTCTTAGCCATACACGTGCTTTGTATTTCAAATTCAGATCAACCGGGAATTCTATATAGCTTTGGATTTAGTACTATGTGAATGTGTCTAATATGACGAATTCTCTTTTTTTTCCTTATTCCATTGTTCATATCAAAGTGTAGGTTTTTAAAGTACACCTAACTCATATTCACCTTGCTGTAGATGTTTAAAAATTCATCTAAAGATTCTAAACCATACAATTTGGGGTTTGATTTTTCATGGTTTTTTGAAATAAGCCCCTTAATTTTTTTCTTTGAAATTTTCACCAACATCAAACACCCGTTAAGGATTAGCCCAAAATCATTTACAACTGAAAGTAACCTTCGCCAAGAATGTTCACCAAGATCCTTTGAAAGGCGAGGTGATAGCATATGGGAAGGGGTCGTTAGCAACCAAGCTGGAATGAAGAACAATATTGAATTGAAGCAGGCGGAGAACCGACCATCAAGATTCCACGCTACCACTTGTTTAGTGGGGGGAAAGATAATTACAATGAAATACAATTCATCTGCTTTCAGCAGGCATCCACATAACAGTGAGGATTCTCCACCTTAACAGTGGGTGAAAAATGAGAATTACAATGGTTTATTTCTCCACACTGGCGGTAAACCATCCAAGTGTTATAGTGTTTGCATTAAAATCACAAAGTAATTGCAGCAATAATATTGATTGGATTAGTACTACTAATTCACAGCCTTACAATGTAAAATATCCGCAAATTACCAAGTGTTACAAAAGCATAATCAAGCAAGCACTAGAGGATGATTGCTCAAACTTCTAAACTTATCAACCACTGGATTTACAAGCCAAAATCAGAAATATAATCAATCTGATATATAAAAAGCAGTAACTGAAAACTCAAAGGCAGCAACGAATCTATCACCCAAAATGCATATTTCTCGTTCAAAACCTCAAATATAATCTCCAATCTATACTTACAGTTCTCCAATGACAAGGCGACTAGCATCAAGCCCGATTTAAACCATGAAACAACAACTGTGGATGAGCTCAATTCCCAAGGCAAGCAACTAGAGGAAGTACGACTCTTGAAGAGGTATGGCCTTTCTTAAAAATCCCAATCTTCAAAATTAAATCCCATCTTTTGCAAGAAGGGTCGCCCATATCCAAGGAATCAATTGCTTCAATACCCAAAAGCAAATAAAAATCATTCAAAAAGCTGTATTTAAAAATCTCCTTTAGCCATGATATGACCAACAAACACAAATCTGGAAATTTTTATCAAAAACTTCATTATCTTCAGCAATGAAATTCAATATGTACTTCTGAATGAAGCACACTTCCAATCGACCATTTAGGGAACCATAGTTTCAGGCCTGAAGAATGGTGTAAAAATGCTAAGCTTCCCCTTAGCTAGGTTTTGAAATCAATTTAGCAGCATTTCGATATAATAAACCAAAGATGAAATGTGAATGAGCAAATGCCTTCTTTTATAAGTTTTGAGGTGACTCGTCAGCTTCCACCTTTTCCCTTCAAAATGGACACCCATTTTACTTTTGCAATATTTAAATTTTTAAAACATTAAATTCACCTTTTCTCCTCTTCAATTAGGCGTCCAAACTCCTTAGGAATAATGATCTTTGATAAAATAATAATTTGCCTCCAAAAGTGGCGTCCAATCTCATTATCATTTTTAACTTTAGAAATATTAATTTAACCTCCTGATGAGGCGTCCACCTTCCAAGTCTCCTTTTTAAAATAACTTGAAGTTATTGTGCTAGGCCAAGGGGTCATAAACACATTAAAATAATTAAATGATTTAAATAAATCATTTCTTTTAAAAATGCACCTCAGAAAGCCAATTTCAAAAAAACTCAACTATCCTGCCTGAAGAAGAAAGCTCACTCAACTGTTGCCAAACTAAATATTGCCAAAAATAGAACTTACTAAAAATAGTAAATTCTGAAAAGCTGTTCAACTCACTTTGCATGTTATAACATTGCGAAGCTCTTTGAAAACCCAGAAAGAATCCACAATCCAAATCTCGAAACTCCAATGTGCTGGCTAAAAATAGCAAGTTCTAGAGAAGTTTGTCCGATGGAGATGCATGCCACACCACTCCGAAGCTCTTCAAAAACCTAGAAAACTCCACTAGACATGCATCAGGAACACTTACATGCAAACCATCAAAATTGCTTCAGAACCCCTATAAAATAGGAAACCCTAATTTTTCCTCTGACGAGTCTACGGGCTTTCGGAAATAGGCTATCCGTCACTGAAGAGCGTATAGCTAAAATGGGGAAATTACATTTTCCCCCTCTTACATGTTTCCTTTTGTATTTGACTATGTTCCATGCCCTGTCGGGGACGGGGACGGGGGGACGGCAGGGGACGCGTTTCTGGGACATTTCCTAAGGGGCAATTTTTAGGGGATGACATGGGACGACAACATACAAAATACATATATATATATGATTTTTTGAAAATTTATTAATATATTAGAGAGAGAGGGATGGAAAGAGAGATAGATATGTTAATAAATTAATAATTGATAACAACAATATCAATATGTAAGTAAATCACGAGAGTAGTACTATAACAGCATAAGAAATGTCATTAAAGCATTATAAAATTTATCACAGCAGTATCAAACATCAATAAAACCATGGTCTATCAATAGCCAAATGTCTCAAACATGTATCCAGAAGTCACAAAGTTCAAACATGAAAATCAAAATATTAAATACAACAGTCTATGAAATTAAGCCTCATTCGGGCTATGAATATCCAAAGACTCAGAACTATCCGAGTCACTATCATCCTCTGGTAAGTGTGGATCATCCAATGGTAGCCCGACCAATCCTGGTTGCGTCTCCTCATCAATTTGCCTAACATCCTCAGGATCAACATCCCATCGTGCTGCTGGAGTCTGCCGATACTCAGTAGTCTGTCGGTCCTGAAGTCTCAAGGCATTGTGAACTGCAACTAATTTCTCAACTCGTTTTGAAGTAAGCCTGTTTCTCTTAATGGAGTGGATGAAGCCATAGGTGGACCAATTCCTCTCTGCAGTAGAGGAACTAGCAATTTGTGAGAGCAAACGAATGGCAAGTTGTTTCAAATCTAGTGTGTCCTTCCCATGGAATTTCCACCATCCAATGGGGTTGTTTTGTGCAATGGTGGCCCTATCCGTCCTAGCCTCTGGTTTGCTGAATGTAGGACCCTGAAGATCAGAAAACATAAGCCACTGCTCTCTAAGAACGGTTGCCTCCTCGTTGGCATACATTTTACGAAGGGCTGTTGTAAGCCCCTCTATCACCTCATCATCCTCAGAAGGAAGCATTCGGCCAGGTCTAGGTACATACCACTTCAGATTAAGAGCATAGACAAGCATATGAAGAGGGGTATTCATTGTGTTCCACCTCTTTGTCACAATAGGCCTAATATGGTCCTCAAAAAAACTCATCTCAGGATCATTTTTACGAATAGCTTGCTTCATTTGGTCAAGCATGCTATCAAAAGTCTCATATATCTCTCCCAAGCTAGGAGAGTTTGTATCTGCATACTGGATTACCGCAACAGCTGGTGATATGAAAGAGCAAATATACCTACAAAAAAACAAATTAAAAATTAGAACTTTTAAAATACAAAGACTAAAGTAAGACAAAGTGTAAGTGTAACAAATTCAAAAACAATTTAAATTTTCAGATTTCTTACTTGATATTGGCCCACCAAGTTTCATTAAGTACTCTATCTCTCACTTCCTTGCCTTCACTTGTCTTCGATAGAGTCCACCTTTTCCATTCTGCACAAACAACCATGGCTTGTAGAGCATCTTGGACCTCCAACATCCTCTCCAACAAAATATAGTAGCTAGCATATCTAGTCTCAACTGGTTTGAGGAATTCTTTCTTTGAATAAGATCGGAATAGTGCAAGTGAAGTTTGATGGTTGCATACAAACATTTGTATGTTTCTAGCCTCTAAAACTGCTGCCTTCACCCAATCTATTTTGCCAATGTCTTTCAAAGCATTATTCAAAGCATGTACGCAACATGGAGTCCAAAAAATATGTTTGTAAGCACTCTCAATCATCAAACCAGCTAGCTTACAAACACGAGCTGAATCTGTCACAACTTGCACAACATTAGAAGGCCCAACCTCCTCTATGGCCTCCCTCAAAATGCCAAACTGAAAATCAGTATCCTTAAGCTTCCCTGAACAATCAATAGCTCGAAGAAAGTATGAACCAGCAGGGCATGTAACAATAACATTAATTATGGAACGGCCAATCCTAATCCATGTTTGCCTCATCTCCTCCATCATCATGGTAGCTTTTGAATATTGTTTGTCAAGGAGGGAGGTACGCAATCTATGTTCTTCGGGGGGGCATAAGAGGATCCAACTGCCAATATTTCTCTCACCATTGTTTTGAAATAAGGTGACCTTGCCAAATAAAATGGAAGAGCATGTGCATAAAAGAATTTGGCCACTGCATCATCAGCTTGCTCACGTTTTTGCACATTCATTAACCCCATGATTGAAGCTTTCTCACTTGCTTTCCTCTTCCCTCTATCACAACTCTCTCCAACTGATACATTGGAAGAGGCTTGCAAATCAGCTAATGACCATTTTTTGTTTTGAATGGTAATCATTTGTTCCTCACTTACTCCAGCCAACTTTGCAAATAGAAGCTGCTGCTCCAATGTTATTGATGTACAAACTCTAACACCCTTTCCACAGTCATCCACTAGATGGCCTCTAATCCTAGTATAGCTCCCATGGTAATTAGTTTTACAAACATGACAAAACCATTTCCTGCTGCCCCCTGAATTTTTCTTCTTGTTGGTGGTCACATCTGTGGCAAATTGACACAATGGTTTCTTCTTGTTGAAAGGGCCTTTTGCAAACCTTTGAAGAGTGGGTATAGGGCATGCAAAATAGTTTGAAGAAGCATGGGTTGGAATTTCAGAGGTAGAAGGGTTTTCTGGCATTTCTACAGCTTCATTTTCACTATCACTGATCTCAGTCTCATGGTCACTGCCACTATTGCTATTGCTGCTCATTTTGGATGCTTTTTTTTGTTGAAAGCTTGAAAAATGAAAATTTGTAAAACTAAATATTAAAATAATAAATTATTAATGTTTAACACTTTAAAAGTTTAAAGTTTAAACCCTTACATTCTCTCTTATTCTGAGCATAAAATTAAAAAAGCCCTATGGCTACTTTTTAATTTTATGCTCAGAATAACAGAGAATGCAAGGGTTTAATAATTTCATTTCAAAAAAAACTTGCATTCTCTGTTATTCTGAGCATAAAATTAAAAAATAGCCATAGGAGTTTTCTAATTTTTTGCTCAGATTACACAGGAATGAAAGGGTTCAAAACTTCAAATTCTAAAACTTTAATAATCTCATTTTAAAAAAAAATTAAAAAGAGATATAAGCTGAAAAACCAAATAAATTTTAAATTTATTAATTTCTAACTTCTAAGCTGAAGCCTCAGATTTAAGCTCAAAAGTCAAAACCTGATGTGCATCGACTAGTAGAAGCTCCCTCAGATTTTTCGCGTGGTGGAGTGGCTGAAGCCTGAGATAGACGCGGCTTGGAGATGGTCGTTGCTTTCAGGTCGCCGCCTCACCCAGAAGTTTCCTCCTTGCTGTGTGTTGCTTCCCTACTGTGCGTCGAGCTTCCCGTGAGAAGTTTGCTGTGCGTGAGTTTTTTTTGGTGAGAAATGAAAGCCCGTGAGAAATTAAAATGCCCGATAACAAAAGATTTTAATTTAACATTCACTTTTAGGCTTTAGTCTTTTTCAGGCTTTAGCAAACATAAAATATTGACAGAATAAGCCTTAAAAAATGCATTTTTTAATTGTGTTTTAATTTTTATGACTTCAACTACGGGGGGTACGACTAGCCGTTTCAGGTACAGGGAACTCTCCCTGATCCGTCCCCAATCCATAAAGGGGACAGGGAAACGTCCCCAAGGTGTAGGGAACGTTTCCTAGCATTTCCGAGCAATTTTGCATTTTTGGGGACGGCAGGGGGACGTCCTCTTTGCGCCCCCCCGTCCCCAGGACGGCAGGGGACAGGGACAGGGGGTTTTGGGGACGCGTCCCCGTGTAACCTTGGTATTTGATTGTTTTTCTGAATCTAGGGTTCTTTCCACCCTAGCACATACCTTTGTTACTTGATGTACTATCCAGTCACAAGGGCTAATGTTGATTACTTCGTGGACATCAAAATAATTTTGTCTTCTCTCTCTTTGGCAAGTGTACTCTAATCTGCTACATGCTTCCACTGAACTAAGCCTCTTCAACTGTGCTATCTGCTACCAGATAGGTAGGTTTCATTGTCCACCAAGAAGATGATGGCTAGAAAGTGGGTTCTTAATGAAAATTTACACTCCCTATACCTTGTTGTCAGTCACAATCCTAGACATTGTGCATGTTCATGTCTCTTGCTTCCTTTTGGATTGTTGGGTCCTTCCACTTTGAAAACAATACTTTCCTGTACCCTACCTCTTATTGGGATTATTCAACGTATTAGAATTTGTTCACTTTTCTTGAGACCTGAAATATCACTGTTGGAAAATAGTAATACCATAAAACATTACTAAATTTATGAAGTAAATGTGATTAGCTTGTATTATGATGATCAATCTGGAGCTCTGGGGTCATTGAAGACGAATAAGACTGTTGTTTGAGTCTCTTGATTCTCTCAGATGTTTATATTAACTTCTAAGTTCTTTGTCATCTTTGCTCTTGACTTTCTTATTTGAAGTTTTTAAGTTCTTTGCCAATAACTGTTGTCAGAGACTCTCTTGGTGCTCCCAAACTTCTTCTATTCACTTCTACGTTAATTTCTCATCTTTGGTGTCGACTTTCTTCTTTTGAAATATTTTACATCTTTGTCACCTTGATGGAGGGCTAGTTTGAGCCTCTCTTTTTTTCCTGCTTCAAGTAATCATCCTTATATTAGAAATCAACATTGAATCCTATTCAAAATACCCAACTCCTAGACTGATCATTATTTTGACCTCAGTATGACTGGCATCAAGAATGCCTCTTAGATTGATAATTTGTAATTGCTGATAGTCTTTTCCATCTCTGTCTTCTTTTTATGAAATTTCTATCTTTTACCATCTTATCTTAGTATTCAGACAGAGTGGTCCTGATGGTGAAGCCATGTCTACTCCACAGAGGAGGTCACATGTTTGAATCTGGAGGGGTTTTGGGTTTTAAACATTGTTAAACAACAGATAAGGTAAAAAGAAAAACAATTCCCATGTGGGCTCCAAATTGGTGTCTCACTTGGTTGTGACCTTAAATACTACCTTTACCTTTACTTTTAACCTATTGGTTTACTCTATTTTATAGAATTGGCTTGGAAATCCAAGGAGTACAAAGTATGAAATATATATTAGGTGAATTAGAAGCAATCTTTTTGTGAGCTTGCACAAGGGGGATCTCATTGACCAAATTAGTGTCTTGCTTGGACTTGACTTAAAAACTATCTTTGCCTTTACCTATTTGCATTCTTGCTGAAATTTACTGCCTATTCGGAGTTCTTTGTTGATCTCCTCGGATTTTCTGCATTGCACATTATTTTTTTTAGATTGCAGGAATTGGAATCGGGTAGCTGCCTCCCTATAAACTGCAGTGCGCTTGGTAAACTTTTTTCATGTCACCGGTGATGCTGGCGCGACACGCCCTCCGGTACCACAGGGACAGTGGGGAGACTAGACATCGTGACCTCTTGCCTGCAACAGGATGCTTTAGCCAATTGAGCTAGGCCCACCGCCCATTCTGCATTGCACATTTAATCTCATTAGAGTAGCCAATTATTATATAATACTCAATAGGACTTACTGGCCATAATTCAACTCTAAGACATCACTTGATTAAATATCTACTGATATTTGTTCAGCATATTTGGTGGATGCAATTTTGATTATATTGTTTCACAGTGATTGACTCTAGTTTCTTTGATGGTTTAAGTATTGAAACTTTCGTGAATCATTTTTAGAGGAATAAACATTGGGAGTTGGATAGTAAGATAGTAATTAGATCTCGATTTGTTTTAAATTTTTAATTGAATACCAGTAAGTGACTAGCATTTATTGAGACCCCATTGTAAATATTATCATGGCTGTGAATAAAGTTGTCTCTTTATCATCTCTCCTCTCTTGTTTTGATGTGATAATTTATTTTGAATATGTGATAAATTTATTATTATTTGGTGAAAACTGTGGCATTTGCAATACAGTATACGGAGACGAGCATTGGATTTGTTATATGGAATGTGTGATGTTACCAATGCTAAGGATATAGTTGAAGAGTTATTACAGGTAATCCCCATGTAACATGAATATACTCGCGATATTTCTGGGTTTTGTTTTTGTAAATGTACAGATTTCTGCAATTAATAATCTATGGAATAGATTATGTTGTTTTGATATGAGTTTTATAATGTTATATAGACTTTTTTATGTTTTTCTTTGTGTTGATGTGCAGTATCTTACAACGGCTGACTTTGGCATACGAGAGGAATTGGCTCTCAAGGCTGCTATACTTGCTGAAAAGTTTGCACCAGATCTTTCATGGTGGGTGGGCATTCAAGATTATGCATTTTTGCTTAGCTTTGTTAGAATAATTATTCTATATTGTTAATGGTCAATTTTATCAATAGTAGTTGGTAGGTAGCTGGTAGGTAGACATTTAATGTCTACAGTAGTTTTACTCCTCCATAAATTGTAATCTATTCTTCTGGTAATATCAAGCAATTCTTAGCCCAAAATTGTTTCATGGTATCAGAGCCATAATGTAATGCCCCGCCACGCAACCCTAGAGGAAGTTGCAATTCACCACTTAAACGTACCAATTTTTTTTTTTGTGCAAATAACATGTAAGGTGAATACATATTGCCAACAACCTCTAAGGCCACGAGACAAAGATTACTTAAAACCCAAACAACGATTACATCCACTGAAACCAAAACATTAAACACTTAAGGAAATGATACAACATACATTCCATACAAGATAACTTGCAAAGAAGGATAAGAAATACCAAAAGATTTCAATTACATGAATTACAATAAGATTACAATACTCATTCCCCGAATGAGGTAAATCCGATACTCATAATTACAATTACAAATTCCACCTCGAAACAAATGAGGGGTAAAAGATACAATAAGAACTGAGAGAACAAGGCGTGAGAAGAAACTGATTCCCACGAGCTCTCCAACTGGAAATCACGAACACACGAACATGAAGAAGAACCAACGGCATAAGATGCACGCCACCCGACCACGTGGAACCCAAAGGCCCCACTCCCTCCGTGCTAGGAGATAGTAACCAGGAATTCCTACCCAAGACCATGTACCACTAGACACGAGTCACACAAAGCTGAAACAAAATAAATACAAGACCACATCACAAGACTGAACGGTCAAACGTACCACTCTAGGTACGACTCACACAAAACTGCCATAGGTTACATTGCTCCCAGTTATAGAATAGATCAAGAGTGTCACATAAAACATATACAAACTGCTGACTTAGGAAGAGTGTCATCGCATAGTTCGTCAAAGGATATCCTCTGGGAATCTTCCTAGGCCCCGGCCCCCACTACACGGGTATCCTGGTAGCCTCTACCGCATTCCCGGCACCCATGCTTACTCATGCGGAACCAAATACCTCTCGTGAAGACGAGATAGATGATCTTGCCATTCCAGGCCTTCCCGTTTCATCCCAAGTCTACAACAAGCCCTTGGGTCCATGAGCGAGGCATACTTAATCTTATTTAATGTTTGATGCAACCTAAACTTCTAAAAGTTTATTAAGTTTTCACTGAATTAACCAACTTGCAAAAGGGTTATCCTGGTGCCACTTTGTGCGCCGGCGCCCATTTGCAAGCCACTCTCCTAAGGCAACACACAAGGTCATAATCACAAAGGAGACCAGATAACACGACCTCTCCAACCCAAGGAGGCACAAGACAAGAAAACTCACTCCAAACACTGGAGGAAAACAAGGTTAAAACCCTCTCCACACGCTAGAGGAAAGCAAAGAACAAACCCACTCCAAACATAGGAGGAAACCAATTACAGAAACCCCCTCCTTTCAAAGGAGGTACAAAATATATTACCCTCTTCTATTCCAAAGGAGGCACAAATTACAAAACCCGAACGTGAAAACCGGGTGAGACGACTTGGTGACACATGCACAATCCCAAGGCACAACAAAATTGACTCACGTACCACAATCCCAAACAAATACATGAACTCCAAACTGGAAGACTTCAACATTGACTCTATTCTCCCAACATAGAGGACGAACGTTAAAACACTACAAGCATTCCGGACAGTTAAGTAAACTAATGTTCGGGTTTCCTAAACCCAGTCAAACACAGTTACATGACTTGCATTTATCAAACAATCGAACCCATTTCTTTGCACAACAAGAAATACGCAAGGAACATATCACATACTCGAAATTTCATATACTAAAACCAAGACATTTAATAGATAACATCATTGAAATGGAAAAGACCAATCAATCACTCTATGCCTTACAATCCTATACTATAAATAAAATTACTCGACTAACAAAACATTTCCATTAAATAATAAGCCCTTCCTTTCTCTAAGTTTTGCCATTATATTCTATAATTAAAACACCTTGATAGATAGCACTTAGATCAACAAATCAATCTCCAATTTCAACTCAACATTAAATAACTCAACTATACTCAATTCTACTTGAACACAATATGTTCCAATCAATTTTACTGAATAGAAAATGCATAGGCCCTCTTGCCGACATTAAAGAATTTAATCCAATAATACAACTTTACTTGATCAATTTATAATTAACCGACATCAAAATTATCAATAAACCAACATTTGACCAACAAAGTTCTTTGATTGCAATGAATCATTCGTTAATCCTAAGCTCTTCAATTTTGGTTCCAAAGCTAAAGATCATAACCATTTGTGTGAACTAAGACATTCGTTACCCTAAGTTTCTCAAATGTTCTCTATACTTAGAACGTTGCGCTAAAAGACATCTAGATGAAATAAATTAATCTTGAATTCAAATTGGCATTAATGATTTAACAATCTGTTAGTCATATAATCTACTCTATAATACCACATGGATTACACACCAAAGTGATAATCATTTTAGTGAAAGTTCTATTTTCGACAGTCAATTATTATCTAAAAGAGTACCCCTAAAAGATCGTTTCGGGTTCCAAGATTTTCTATTAAAACATCATTTAAAACCCTATTAAGATAGAGCATATCTAATAAATTCATATATTTCGATTAATCATATTTTATTCTTTATTATTTTGCATAAACAAAATACGTCTTTAATGCACATGTAGATAATAACTTAAGGTCTCTTCTTTTGAAATTTACAACCATTTATAAAAATGCCAATTTCTTTAATTATAATAACCCCATGAATTATTGTAAAGTTTCAACTAACATTAAACATCTTTTATTACACCGAATAAAATAACAATTTAAATAAAATATTAGTTTATTTCCATAAGAATAAATCATTTAAATTTTAAATTGAATTCTCATTCCTACATTTCCATAAATCATGATTTATTAGATTAACATATTATAATCATATATATATATATATATAGTTTAATAATATATAAATATATTAATATAATATTATGATATTATAATATTATATCATATTTATATATTATAAACCAATATACATATAAATTCATACCTTAAATAAAAACTATAAACAACATCGAAATTCTTTATTGATTTCAGTTTTGTTTTATTTAGTTTTTATTTTTAACCGCAGGGCCGAAACCCTAGTTCGGCGTCCCCTGCCTCCCGTGGCCGGCAGGCTGAGTGCTCCGCCACCGCCGCCGCCACCCAGGGCGGCGGGGCTGTGTGCAAAGCACACAGCATCCGCCATTGGGCGGAACTTGCACACAGTCCGTCGCCCGCGGGCGGGACTGTGTGCCGAGCACACAGCGCCGGCGCTCGGCGGCAGCGGCAGTAGCTGCGGTGGTGGTGGGGGATTAGTCTCCCCACCCCACACAAAAATAAAAATTTATATTTTATATCTTTTTTTTCATTAAATAACTTCGCCCATAACTCAAAAAACGAACTCCAATAACTTAAAATAAAATAATACAAACCCTGCGTCTGGTAAAACCCAGAACGCCATTTTTTTTTTTTTAAATTTTTTAACTGTCATTTTTTTTTTAAAACAATCTCTCATATGCTTAAAATTGTATGCAAAATTATACAAATGGACAATTATAATCAAAATATATCATCCCACAACCTATATTAGCAATTTTTTTTTTTTTGAAGAAAGATTGAGGAGGAAGATTTGAACAAAAGACAATGAATTTTCTGGGTTTTCTTTACCAAAACAACCAAGAAATTAAATTTCTTCACTTGAAACTTTCTAAGTTCCTATTACCAAATCTAACTAAAGATTTAACAAATTTGACAGCTTTTCCTTTGGATCTTTCAAGAAATCTAAAGCTAAAGTTTTCAACCAAGCAAAATGAGAAGAGGGAGAGGAGAGAAAAAGATAGTACCTTGTGTTTTCTCCAAATTTGGGAAGCTTTTAACCATGGAGAATTCCAAGCCCTCCTTCAAGATTTCATGCCCCCAATTTTTTTTTCAATTGCAAGCCTCCAAATTTTGAGAGCCCCCTTTCTTTTCAAAAGTAGGGTTTTTATTCAATTTCCTCCAAGAAAAGCCCTAAAATTCCCACTATCTAATTTCTTTTATTTCCAAAGCCCATTTCTAGTTTTTAATTCATTAAAAGGCTTTTCTACTTTTAAATTTTAAAAAACACTTTTTAATTCCAAATATAATTCTTGTGTAAAATTTATAATTTTCATTTAAATCAACTCTCAAAAGTGATTTCCATTTTCCTTTGTAATTTGAATCTAATTATTCAATAAGGACAATATAATTCCTTTATTCAAATTTATCCATTAATAACCAAATCAATTTATATCACAATCTAATTAATCAAATAAATCAATTCCATAGTAACTAAAGAATTATTTAATTAATTTAAATCCAATTGACAACCAAGATAAATTGCATATAATTACTGAAACTAAATAGATTAAATCATCCTTGGACTATATCCACTATTAATCTAATTAATTAATAACCTAGTCATCATTTTATTAATTTCATCAAATAAATCAATAAAATAAAGCACATCTCAACCTTGCAACGAAACACATTTACTCATCAATTAAACTACGCAAGTCATTTAATAAACCTTAAACTTGAAATTAAATAAACACTCAAGGGGAAACTGACCAAGTTAAAACGACAGACCCCGACGACAACCTCAAACACGCTATGGCTAGGGTGACGACTTGGCTCGGAAAACCTAGCTACTATCTCCCAATCAATTACTGTTGGTAAATGGACACGCTCACGCCTGTGAAGCCAGGCGGAGTCGATGTCGTGTACCTGCAACCTACAACAAAGAACATGTCGAACATGCAAGATATATACATATATTATGATCAAACACACCGTGAAGAGGGAAATCCCGGAATTGTAGGGCGCTCGCAAGCGAGTGATACAATCCGTCCCCTTCACCAACACCGTATCTCTAACTGAGGCATCTAACAACAATGATATGATTGATAGCATAAAACATCACTTAATCAGATATCTTCTAAATTATTCTAAAACATGTCATTAAGATACATCAGAATAAGATAACATCACATCAACATATGGCTTCCACGTTGTTTAACAATCACGATCACAAGTACTCAAGTTCGAAAGTCTAAGCATGTTCGGACATAAACGTCACATTACAATATAATCATATGCATCACTAAACAATTAATAATTAAATAATCGCCAAGTTCACAGTCACATCATGGGCATAATCAGACATAAAAGAACCTTGCCAATCCAAATATCCCAAAATGGAGGGGTGTTACACATAAGAAAAAAACCCTAAAAATTCGTGGAGTTTACTAAAAAGTCATAATTAGAATTTTTTCTGGTTTAGGGTTTTTGGGCTTTTTTTAAGTCTGTAATTCGTGAAGAAATTTCATGTGAGACTTTTGTAATTTCGTGGGCTTTCTAGAAGCCATAATTTGAAGTTCTCTGTTTTTCCCATTTTTGCATCTCTTGCTCGAATCTCGGGTTTGTTTGAAATTTTTGGGCGAGCTAGGGCCGCGTTTTTCCTGCTTTGTGGTTCGTGGCTAGTTTTTTCTAATACTGCATCCTCTAAGCTGCGATTTTTCTGTCTTTGGGTGCCGAAAATCACGATTTCTTGCATACCCGCACAATTTTTAATTTCTAGCCGCGTTTTCTGAAGTCTTCTGGGCGCGACTTTGTTTAGGCCGCGTTTCTCTTCATTTTAGGGTGCGATTCTCCTATCTGCCCGTGTTTGCACTGCCTTTCAGCGTTTTCTCAGTCTTCTTTGGTGGCGCGACTCTGTATCTGGCCGTGATTTTCTGCAACTTTTGCCCGCGTTTTGCATACAACTTTGGGCATGATTTCTGAGCTGAACGTGGTCGTCTCTGTCTTCACTTAGGTCACCGAGGGTTTTTCCCTCATTGTGCTGCATCTTCAGAAGATTTCAAGCTCTTTTTCTGCAATTTTTTCTGGTCATCTATGGCGGCTAGGGTTCCAAAATTTTCGTCTAGGGTTTTGACCCTCATGTTCAAGGCGGAAATTTTTTTCGTTTGCAGATTTCTTCTGGGTTTTTCGAGATCTCAATTGGGTAGCTTTCAGATTTTTCTGGGTCCCTCATTTTCTGTGCCTTAGTTTCAAGTCGGAATTTTTTTTTGATTGCAGATTCTTGGTGGGTTTTCCGAGATCTCAAATGGGTTGTCGTCCAATTTTTCTAGGAGCTTCATTTTCCGTGCCTCGATTTCTGTGCAGATCTGTTCTGGCAGCTAGGGTTCCAAACCCTCTGTTTTTCAGCCGACAATCGATGGCTACCTATTTCTGGGCTTCTGTAATTCGCAGTGTTGCGTTTTTTAAATATTTTTTCCCTTATTATAAAAAAAAAAAATCTGGTTTAAGGGTTTATAATTTTCTCCTTAAAAATTAAGGGTCAGTTCCTGTTTACCCTAGTCAGGGTTTCTGTTGTACGGGAGGGCTCTTTGGTTTCTTAAGGGTTTTACTGTTTTTTCCTTAAAAACGATGTTTTGTATGCTGATCTGTGTTTCGGATTCTGTGCTAGCTATTTTTTGGGTTTCTGTAATTCGCAAAATGCGTGGGATTCCTCTCTGGGTTTTACCGTTTTTTCCGAAAAAAACGATGATTTGTAATCTTGGGTTTGGCAATTTTTTCCTCAAAAATCGTGGTTTGTTGTAGTCTGTTTTTGTCGCACCTCGAGTTGCTAGGGCAAACATCTGCACCACTAGCTTCTTGTAGTCTGTTTTCGGGCGTCATGCTCCTCTGCAAAAGTTTCGACGGTTTGCCGATTTATCCTCAAAATCATGGCAGCTGTTCTCTGTGTGTCTCTGGTTTCAGGGAAGGACAACTCTGTTATCCAACATCAGGTTGGATGTTTTCTGGTCTGAAGTTCTGTAGATTCTGGGAGGGTTGGTGGCGGACTCCTCTCACGTGGCAGAGTCAGTGGCAGGCTCTTGTCTCTTGTTGTAGAGCTTTCTAAAGAAGGGGCAACCTTCTCTGTTATTTTTTGGATGGTTTTTTGTACTTTTGGTCACCAACATTCTGCAGATCCAGGGAGGGTCTTCGTAGCAGCAGAGTGTTTTGAAGAATTTGTGACCAACGACCTGCAGATTGTATTCTGTAGGCTAGTTAGATGATTGACCATTAAGGGAGGGTGTTAGAATAATTATTCTATATTGTTAATGGTCAATTTTATCAACAGTAGTTGATAGGTAGACATTTAATCATTTAATGTCTACAGTAGTTTTGCTCCTTTATAAATTGTAATCTATTCTTCTGGTAATATCAAGCAATTCTTAGCCCAACCGTAGCAGCAGAGTGTTCTGAAGAATTTGTGACCAACGACCTGCAGATTGTATTCTGTAGGCTAGTTAGACGATTGACCATTAAGGGAGGGTGTTAGAATAATTATTCTATATTGTTAATGGTCAATTTTATCAACAGTAGTTGGTAGGTAGCTGGTAGGTAGACATTTAATGTCTACAATAGTTTTACTCCTCTATAAATTGTAATCTATTCTTCTGGTAATATCAAGCAATTCTTAGCCCAAAATTGTTTCAAGCTTTTATTGTAAATGCAGTTTATTTTGTCTTTTAAGTTTTGGATTGCAGGATCTCCTTATTTGTCTTATGGTTTCTCAAAGTTTTCATTACTGGGTTGCTTTTGTTTTTCTTGTTCTTTTAACTTTATTTTTTTAAGATTATGACTGTATGTGTTTGCCAAAGGTGCCTTGTTATTCTTCATTCTTATTGTGAATGAGAATGATTTAGGAGTACTTTTACAGTTAACCCTTGTGACAAGTTATTGACCCCAGAATAAAAGGAGTATATACTGGCTAAACCAAAGTAATATCGATATTCAAACAAAGGGCAACTTACAAGCACTAAATAATAAGCTGTTTTACTTACAATTTTCAGTATTTCATATCATTAATACATTGCAATCTAGAGGTCTCTAATAATAGGAGAATTTATGGAAACTGCTTAGCTTCCAGTACTTCTTATATGGTGATTCACAAACATCAACAGAGTAATTTTGACTGGGACTTTTATTCATTGAAGTACGACAGCATTTAAGACAAAATTATCAGTAGTATTGATAGATAGGTATTAATGTGGAATTAAGTTCTCAGTGAGGCACGTGCCACTGTATTCTGTAAAATCCTGTAATTTTAAGATCCAAAATTATATATGCAACAATGACAAGGCATGGAGATTCTAACACATTCACTATAGGAGAGGAGAATGTTAACACATTATCCCAGGGATGTTACATCCCTGTTGCTTGATTGCGAAATTTTTTATTGCTTATAATACCATACAATACTAAATAGTCTCACAATAATGGATCAACGTGGGATAATTGATAAACAAACAAATTCCGCACCCTTTTAGATATGTTGTTATTATTATTATTAATTTGATCAATAAAAAAGCAAATTTAGCAGTCAAATGCTCTGATTCCTCTATGAACCTTTGACAAAATAGCGAATGCAGCATCAAATATTTAATAGATCATAGACAGCAGCATTTAAGGTATTCAGCTACAAGCTAGCATTTAATAATTGATTAAAAAAACTAGACGGCCTACCTGCATTAAGTTCTTTGTCAATTCAAGTATGTCAGTCTGTCCAGGGAATAGTAGGGAATCTACATCTTGAAAAAGGTCAAAGCTGTATCTTGGAGAAGTAAGCGGAAAATATGTTGGGTCAAACAATAATAATTTCCTTTCAAAGAGCAGCCAAGTGGCTTGTCCACCGTATAATGCTTGTCATCTTTCTGATGCTATAAAAAACTGCACTAGTATCAGAAGTATAGTTGTCCTTGGTATCCCTCAATGTTTGTCTTCCTAGAGAAGAGAAAATTGACATACTTGATCATGTTTGCCATTTAATCATGTTTGTATTAATTTAATGAAGAAATTTATGTCTGATACAGTATTAGGTCGCTTAGATTATCCAAACTACCTTAGTTACTGCTACTTCTAATGCATTTAAATTCAACAGTCATAATAATTGAATTGACAGTCTTAATGAGGCCACCAGCAGTAATGTTGATGTCACCGCCCTATTTTTCCATAACATATATGCCACAAGAAAATGCTTATAGAAAGAAAATATATGCTTCTTTGGATAACTTTCTTATGACCTTTTCATGACTAGATAATACATAGGCATTATTATAAGTAATTACTGTACATTCTGACATCATAGTTATAAGGAAACTCCAGTATAGGCTTGACGGCCATGTCCTTGTCCCTATATGTACATCCTCTGGTGATAATGCCGTACATTCAGAATGATATATTTTTAAGCCCTGATACCAATAGTAACATCTCTAAGTTATAGGCATCTAGTGATAGACTTTTTAAGTATTTCCTTATAAGTTTATAACCATTAACTCGTAAGTATTGCCTTATAAGTTGATAACCATTAACTCCTAAGTATTGCTTTATAAGTTTATTAACGTTAACTCCTAGGAATGTGTTTTCTTTTTGTGGACTTAACTATTCTTATGGTAACAATTCTAGGCTCTACTTTCAATGAAAATAGATTTAAATAGTCTTACCCCATTTCTGTCCTCACCTAAGATGTTAGCTTGGATTTGAGTTTGGGGTTGAGGTTTGGCAGGTCATCGATTTCTTTTACTTGTGTTTAGTATGATTTGGTACAACTATAGGAAATATATATAAAATATTAAAAATATAAAATAATGACCCATAATATAAAAATGTTAGTTTAGTAAGACTGCTAGTTTAAGGATTAGATTACATTTTCTATTGTAACTTACTAATTTTTTTTTTTAAAATCTAAAAAAACATTTTTTGGGGGTGTGTGTACTTGGCTATGGTCCATGACTCTAGGTTGGGACACACAATCTTGAACTTGGTACGGCCTAGGTACATGGTAAGCCCAGAAATGTAAGCCTTCACCCTTAATAAAACTAAGGTCATGGTCTTCAACAACAAGAATGCTCTTTCTGGGTTTCATTTCTTCTACAAAAGGGGCTCTGTGGAGATAGCTGCTAGTTATATTTGTCTAGGAGTTCAATTTATAGGTGATTCACTCTCCTGATGTGCTTTTCATTCTCATCTTTGGAAGTGGGTCTGCTATTTGTTCTTGAGCATGAATATTTTTTAAATACATTTCAAGGATATGCAATGATTAATCCTACAATGTTGTATGTTTCTTATGTTTGGGACCATAGCTTAGGTTCCTGTGGTTGGGCTTGGGATCAGAGGGTTTAGACAATTATGGTTCAGCATATGACCTAGTGCAGACAGACAGTTCCTCAGTGTATTGTCAAGGTTGAATTCACTGCCCAACTCCCTTGTCTGGACAGTCTTTTCAGACACTCTTGGTTTATGCATGGACTGACGTCCGGGTGCTTTGTCCTGTGGAGATCCATGGGTGGTTCTACTTGGTCCTGTGGAGACATCATTTTCTGGCACTGGAAATTGCCCCTTTGGCTCCTCCTGGATGTAGACATTGCTAGTTTTTTGAGGCATGTCTACTCTTCCTGTCTATTAACATTTGTTTGGACCAAATTTCTCTTTTCATATACTCGTAGGCACAGCTCCTCACCTTCCAGGGAAAGAGTTGTTTAGTGGTTCTGTTTTGGTGGACATTACTGTCAGTACATCTATGTTACTTGGACCTCCCCTTTAAAATTCTCACAGCCTCAAACTAACTGCCCACCTGTCTTCAGCATCATTGGTTTTATGGTTTGAGGTCTCCCTGTGGCTAGTTGCAGGTGCCCTCCCATTAACTTTGTGTCGAGACAGAGCATTATATTTTATATTATTATAGAGTGAAGATTTTGCTGCCTTTGTTCTCTTAAGGAGGTGGAGTTTGAGGAGCATTTTATTTTTATTTGTCTAGTCTACAACAAAATTTGTGGGAGGTATTATTGGTTATACCTATGTTGCTGGGTTTGCCTATCTTGACTCCCTTTCTTGTGGCTTAAAAAATAAAATTTAAAAAGAAGACAAAAGGGCATGGGCAGCCCACAAGTCCCCCATGCCCCCAGTCAAATCCTAAAACCTCCTTGTAACTAGACCACCCAGCCTTTTACAATTCACTATTATCCCAATCAATTTACATTTTGCGCTCGCAACTGTTGACAGTTTGATTATTTTAGATTTATAATCTTGCTTACATGCTAGTTGGACATTTTGTCTTTTTGTAGTGTTGGGGCCTTTTTTACTAATGAAAGCAATGAAATTTCATTTTTTTTTTATTTCTGCTATACTTGAATCTTGAATTTGATGCATTATTGAATGTTTAAACTTGAATCTTGATGTCATGTGGATCTAACTTGTAAAAAATCGAATTTTCATACATATAATTCTATACTGCTTTTCCATGCTCTCCCAGAAACTGGTCTCTCAGAATAATGTCTCTGAAATGTGTCCTCACACAGTCTGATAGGAAAATCTAATACTAGATAACTTGTCTCAGGAAATATAATACCAGATACTAATTGCTTCACATAATTCCATCAGTCATACAGTGCATTTACGATTAACAGATTTGTATATCAAAATGATTTCAAGCAGTATTCTTCAGGAATCTTATATAATAATCTCCAGATTAAATAGCAGGCGGATATTACAACAGTATCATCAATTTTATAAGATCCAGAACACATACAGTACTGTGGGTTTGACTTGACTCAGCCACTGCAGATTGTGTGCTACAGAGAAGATGACCACTCGTCGGAAACACCACTCCAACTATGCAAAACAATGGATGTCCAAACAGGCCCGACCGTGCCACACACCCGGAATGAAAGATCGTGATCCAACTACAACTTCAAATATCGATGCTTCCTCCAGCAAGCTATGCCATTGAGTTCTCAGCCATCATACGCCGCCAGATGTGATTGTTGGTCGAATGTGATGCGTGGATTTGCACTATCAAGTGAACTCCCAAATGTCGTTCTTTCTTTAATGTCGTGCCCAATGATGGAGATATGTATGTTTGCAGATATCGACGCCAACGGAAAAAACACAGAAGTCTGGACACGAACCACCAAAAGCAAGACAGAGGATGGTGTTGGCCAGAGCTGTGAGGCTCGGCTGGATCGCCCAATGCCCCTCTGTAAATCGTGATGTCCGTAGTCGCGTCTTATGTAAGTGCGAGCAATTCTCTGTTCTATTCAATGCAAATGCCAATCCTATGATTCACACGCAACTGAAATGAGTGATGGAAATCGAAGATGGGAAGCACGAATATCTCTAGGTGTAGCTACACTCACCTGGTGCCTTGCTAGATTGAACTACGTCCTATCTGCACAGAAGGCCAGACCAAGTCTAGAGATTCATGATGATCAAATGAGAGGATCGAGCCAAATAAATACAAATTCAGTCATGCCGATATGGTATGTCGGCCAAAAGATCAAGTCAAAAATAAAATATAAATTCTAATCTAATAATGGCGTGACTCAAATGAGTCGGCCCAACACTATTCTAATTTATTTTTTGTAGTGTTGAGAAACACTATTTTTAAATATCTCCCTCCAGATCAAGTCAAATTTTTGGGAACATTACAGTCCCCGCCTTCAGATGGTTGCTTGTCCTCGAGCAACCTCAGAATGGGATGCTGGAAGATCTCCACCCCTTCCCAAGTAGCATCTTCAGCTGGTAGGTTCTTCCACTTAACTAGATACTCCGGAATAACCTTGTTCCTCAATCGTTTCTCCCTTACGTCCAGCACCGTTTCGGGCTCAAGAATCAGCTTGCCTTCGTCATCTAGTGGGGGCAACTCCTATGATGGTGTAATCTGTTGTCCTAATGCCTTCTTCAAACATAAGACATGGAAAACATTATGAATCCTGCTCCCTGATGGTAGTTCAAGTTCATATGCAACCTCCCCAATTCTCCTTGTGATTCTGAATGGACCATAGAACCTTGGTCTCAACTTTTCTGCCCCGTTTCCCTTGAGGGAAGATTGACGATATGGTTGCAGCCTCAAGTACGCCATGTCGTTGACTTCAAAAACCCTTTCAATCATTCGCTGATCGGCATACAATTTCTGCTGGTTTTGGGCCTGCTGAAGATTTTCCCTCAAAGATTTCATGATGTCTATGTTTTGCTGAATCATGTCCTTGGCACTCGGGACTCTACTATTTGCCAATATCAAATCCATGAAGGAAGTGGCCTCATACCCATAAAGTGCCTTGAATGGTGACATCCTAATGGACATGTGGTATGTCGTGTTGTAGCATAATTCCCCAAGATGTAGCCACTTCACCCAAGCTGATTGCTGCCCTGTCACATAGTTCCTTAAATATCCTTCAATCCACTTGTTCACTATCTCCGTTTGCTCGTTTGTTTGAGGGTGGTAGCTCGTGCTAGGGGTCAACTCGGTGTGTGCCAGTCTAAAGAGTTCTTGCCAAAACAGGTTGATGAACCTGCTGTCCCTGTCAGTCACAATATTTCTTGGCAACCCATGAAGTCTGAATAC
The DNA here is from genome assembly GCA_007258455.2 of Sequoia sempervirens. Taxonomy (NCBI): domain Eukaryota; kingdom Viridiplantae; phylum Streptophyta; class Pinopsida; order Cupressales; family Cupressaceae; genus Sequoia; species Sequoia sempervirens. The sequence continues at coordinate 562,525,809 of VDFB02047230.1, forward strand.
TTCTTTGAAGAATAGATCTGCAACCTGAGGTGCCTTAAATTCTAAAGTGATGGCAAAAAAGTGGGCGTATTTAGTGAGCCTATCTACCACAACATAAATGCAATCTTTACCTTGCACTCTTGGCAGCCTCATGATGAAATCCATCGAAATGCTTTCCCATTTTTGATTCGGAATGGGCAAAGGCTGCAACAATCTAGTTGGCAACACATGTTCTGTTTTATTTTGTTGACACACCGAGCATTCCCTAACGTGCTACAATATATCGTTCTTCAATCCTTTCCATGCAAAAATCTCCTGTACTTGTTTGTATGTCTTGTAGAATCTAGGATGGCTAGCAAGAGGGGTATCATGGCAAGCTTTGATGATTTTGCTCTCGACTCTAGAATGAGGTACAAGGTAGATCCGTCCTTTGTAAAGAATGAGCTCCTCAATCACCCTATATCTATCGTCGGTTACCTTTCCTTCCAAAACATCATTAGCAAATGAATCCTTAGCATATTCAGCTGTAATATCAATCCTCCAATCAGCCGATATATCAGTCATAGCACAAAGATAAGGCTTTCTGGAAAGAGCATCAGCTACCACATTGTTCTTGCCCTTCACACAATCAATATCAAAATCATAAGCTTGGAGGTTGCTTACCCATTTTTGCTGTCTATTGTTCAGATCTCGCTGGTGCAGGAAGTACTTCAGGCTGTTATGATCTGTTTTCACCACAAACTTTCCACAAACCAAATACTATCTGAATTTAGCAAGTGCGTGTATGATAGCCAACATCTCCTTGTCATAGATTGAGAAAGCCCTTTCTGATTTGGTGAGGTTCCTACTCTCGAAAGCAATAGGATGTTTGTTTTGCATTAATACTACTTGTTGTGACCTTTTCACACATCGCCCCATTCAAGATGGGGACCCCTAATTTTTGCTCCATTCTGGTCTTTTGGCTTTGATTTTTGTCTCTCTCTCTCTCTCTCTCTGTGTCAGTCTTTTTTCTATCTGCCTTTCGAGGGATTTCTCCGCCTTTGAGTTTAAACGTGAATTTGGCCAAGTCTGAAAATTAGGGTTTGTACTTTCCTAGTCAGTCTGAGGTCACGCAAGGTGAATAAATTGAAATCTGAGGCTAACATTACTGTCAGTGTGTTTTTAGCAAGTTTCCACTGAAGTTTCATCAAATTCTGACTACTTACTATTTTTAGTAAGTGCGCAATTCAGAGCGTTCCGTCACCATTTTGGAAATTCCGACAGTCACACTGCATTCAGAACACATCAAGCTACTCGTGTGCAAAATTTGAGCTGAAACAGACAACTTACTATTTTTAGCAGTTCAGCTTCTGGAGCAGATTTCAGGGCTTAGATGTAGAGTATTTCAACGCATGTCTGGAGATTCCTTCTGGGTTTTCTGAGATCTTCGCAACAGTATAACATGCAAAATGAGACGACAACTTTCAGAGTTCAGCCTTCAGAGGCTATTTTTAGGGTTTGCATGTCAGGGTTTTCTTTGCATGTCGGATGATTCTTTATGGGTTTTTCGAGACCTACGCAGTGGTGTGACATGCAAGACAGGATGGTCACTCATTTGGGAACTTACTATTTTTAGCAGATGCATCCCGACAGCCGCCTCCCAGCACTTTAGAATCACGAGTTGATCGCAATGCAACAGAAACGAGAACAAACGGAGATCATTTGGTATGCATGCAAGATGAATTAGGGTTTCCAGCTTCGGGACCCAAAAAGAGGGGTAAAAAGTCAAAATTTTCGAAAACCGGTGTAAACCACTGCGATCAACATCCTTCAAGCTATCTGCTGGTAAAATTTGAAGACAAACGGAGCACTTACTATTTATAGTAAGTCGTTTTGGAAACAGGCTAAAAATAGCAAATCAGTTGCATGCGCCGATGTCAGCAGGTAGGTCACATAGTGAGGAGCGTATCATTTGAATTTCAAATCAAACGGAGTTGTGGAGGTATCAGAAGCAAGCAGTTACTGTTTATAGCAAATCACCTTCAGAAATGGGCTAAAAATAGCAGGCCGACTAAAAATAGTAGTGTCAATAGGTTGATGAAGTCGTGAGGATCCTGTGTTCAAAATTTCAAATCAATCCGAGCTTCAGAAGTATGCAAATCATGGGACTTACTATAAATAGTAAGGAAGAAGAAGCTGGCAGAGGCTGAGGAAAACGCCTAAGTGTTGACAATATCCTGTAGCCTACCTCAAATGCGCCCTCATCCAGTTGACAGGTGATAAAAATTGCTAAGTGTTGAAAATATCCTACAGGCACCCCTAAATGCACCCTCATCTCCAACTGGAAGTCATGAAAAATGTTTAAGTATTGGTTTCATCCTCCTGCTAGGGAAAAATGCGCCCACCTTGAGGAAATTGATAAAAAAATTTCTAAGGCAAGAAACTCGTCCACCTCCTATGGCTAAATGCGCCCTCAAGGTGATGGCATGCTAAAAATTTTCAAAGTATAAAAGTTCATCCTGCTCTCATGCCAAAATGCGCCCACCTCTCAAGAAGTCAAAGGAGTCAAAGATTTTCATCCTCCACACATAGCAAAATGCGCCCAGAACAGAGCATGTGAGGACAAAAATAAGGAAGATCAAGAGTCATCCTTCACATATGCCAAAATGCGCCCATGATTCAAAGTAAGTTAGGAAAAAGTCAAAGAGTCAACAAAGTTTATCCTTCACCATAGGCAAAATGCGCCCACTTCTAGCTAGTGGCATGCAAAATAAATTCTAAGTGTCAAGCTTCATCCACCTCCATAGGTGAAATGCGCCCAAACATGCTGAGAAGAGGACAAAAGGTTGACTTTCTCTTCCCCCCTTTGAATGCACCCAAATAGAGGCATGTGAAGACAAAAGGTAAGAAGCTCAAGGGTCATCTTTCATATCATGCAAAATGTGCCTATTTTTGAGAAGTCACAAGTCAAAGCAAGGACGTTGAAATTTTTTATTCCTCCAATCTTGCTATATGGGCCTATGTTTGATAAATCAAGAAGCCAAGGCTAGGCGTTAGAGATGTGTTATTCTCCTCTACATGTGATATGCGCCCAAGTAAAATACAAGGTGGTGAAAACAAAGTTGATCCTAGGCGTTGGAAGTGGAGATGAAGAATATTGCCAAAGCGTGTGAAGTGAAATATTCCTAGGCGTGGTTATTATTCTTCTTCAAGTGTCATATGTGCCTAGGGTGGTGAAGCAAATGCAAGGCGTTGAAGGTGCTAAGTGTTGAAATTTTTTTTCCAAAGACAAGATGAATATCCTTCTTCAAGTTGAATATGCGCCCAAGGTGTAGATGAAAATGTGCTAGGCGTTGGGAGATAGGAAAGTATTTTCTTCATAACAAGCTAAATGCGCCCAAGGCATTCAAGAAAGAAATTTAAATTTCCTCACCACAGGAAGATGATTTGAAGTTGAAGAAAATCTTCTAAGGCAAAAATAAATTTAAAATGCAAAGTGATTGAAAATTTTTCTAAGGCACAAAATTTTCTTAAGAAAATACGCCTGGGCTTGGAGGATGATAAAATTTTTCAGAAGCACGAATGAAGTTGCCAGTGAAAAGTTAGCGGATGCCAGCTGCACAGGGTCAACAAAAATATTTTCAAGTCAGAACAACACAAGATGTTCACGGGGATGAAGAAATGAAATAAATTGTTTTTCCAAGGTGGAAAATTCAAAAGATTAAATGAACCCGTTCGTTGTATACCCATGAGTTCGACGCATTCTGAAGAAAATTTTCTTCTGGGTATTGAAGATTATCGATGAGGAAATGGATTTTAAGGTCTTCCACAACTTACCGAGGTTTCTGTGATAAAGATTTCAAATGGGCACCAGGTTGATGAATTTTCCTAAGGGAAAATTTAAAAATTTCTAAGGCAAGGGATAAAATGTGTTAAAAATGCCTTGGCAGATGAATTTGAAAATGATCGCTTAGATGATTTTTGATCAAGTTCCTGATGAAGGCATTTTGCTTGAGTCTGAGTTGGATGAAATATCAGAGCAAAGTATGCCCAGGCAGAATGCAAGATGGGTTGGAAATTTGGCTAAGGCATGAAGGATTGAACGCAAAGTTGGCTAGTGAAGACGATGAACGCTTGGAAGTTAGAGTGTGAAAATCCTGGTAAGTAGAGTTTATATTATGAAGTGTTCTAATACCCTTCTCCTTGCTTATTTTGCAGGAGGAATGTCGAGACCAAGCGATGATGATTTAAAGTGATGAAGCAAGTGATTCAAGATGACATTTCAACCTTGAAGGAAGAAAAGTTGCGAAAAATGGCTAAGTATTGAGACTTAGTATAACTCAAGTAACAAAGAAGAAGTTGAAGAACAATGTCAGAAGAAGATCGAGAAGAGTGTGAACGTGTTTCAAGGATGGAATCTTCTAAAAGGATGATGGACATTATGGCTCATTTATTACCTCACTCCTCTTGGTGGCGGTTTTTAGGGTGAATCTTGTTTAGGGCTGAGGTGGCACAATCTGGGCCATCCAGCCGATTGTAATCTGAGCCGTCCGTTGGACTTAGCCAACTATAAAAGGGGGAGTCCCCCTCATTTGTAACACATCAGAAATTAGTTAGACACTAAGTTAGACAATAGACATAGAGTAGAAAGATAACTTAGAAGTAGCTTAGTATAGATTGATAGTGTAGTTTGAAGAAGAGGGAAAGTTTTCCCTTTGAAAACTTTGTAAGAAATTGTTGTGAACACTCTCTCAATAAAAGAGTTTTTCATTGATGGTGAATTTCGTCTTTGTTGTGAGTAGCTAGCAAGGTTTCTTCATCCTTCCGATTCAAATGGTAGCATAAAATAGTTCAAAGTAGTATAATTTT
>VDFB02047230.1:562530735-562547211 GCA_007258455.2 Sequoia sempervirens
GAGAGAGTGGGAGATCATGGGAGAGGGTGCGAGAGGGTGCGAGAGAGTGGGAGAGGGTGGGAGAGAGTCGAAGATGATGGGAGAGAGAGGGAGAGGGCGGGACAGAGTGTGAGGGTGGGAGAGAGGGTGGGAGAGTCAGAGAGATTCAAAGAGCATGGGATGGGGTGGGAGAGAGTGGGGGAGGGTGGGAGAGGGTGGGAGAGTGGGAGAAAGGGTGGGAGATGGTGCAAGAGAGTGGGAGAGGGTGGAGAGAGTGGGAGAGAGTTGTCAAATCTCCTCCTACTCCTCTCCCTTTGTTAGGTCTCTCTCTCTCAACCCCTCTCCCTCCTACCCCTCTCCTCTCTCATATCTCTCTCTCTCCTCAAACCTCTCCCCTCCTACCCCCTCTCCCTCTCTTGTGGCTCCTCTCTTCAACCCTCTCTCCCTCCTACCCTCTCCTCTATTAGGTCTCTCTCTCAACCCTCTCCTTCCTACCCCTCTCCCTTTGTTAGGTCTCTCTCTCTCAACCCTCTCTCCCTCCCACTCCGCCTCCCTCTCTTTTTAGGTTCCTCTCTCTCTCTCAACCCCTCTCCCTCCTACTCCCCTCCTCTCCTCATAGGGTATCTCTCCCTCTCAACCCTCTCCCTCCTACCCCCCTCTCCCTCCTACTCTCTCTCCCTCTCTTAGGTCTCTATCTCTCTCTAACCCTCTCCCTCCTACCTCCCTCTCCCTTTAGAAAGTTAGGGGTCTCTCTCTCCCTCTAAACCCTCTCCCTCCTACCCTCTCCTCTATTAGGTCTCTCTCTCTCTCTTCCCAAACTCCTCTCCTCTCCTACCCTCTCCCTCTCTTAGGTCTCTCTCTCTCTCTCTCAACCCTCCCCTCCTACCCTCTCCTCTCCTAGGGTCTCTCTCCCTCTCAACCCTCTCCCTCCTACCCCTCTCCCCTCTTCTTAGGTCTCTCTCTCTCTCTTCTCAAACCTCTCTCCCTCCTACCCCTCTCTCCCTTTCTCTCTCTCTCTCTCTCTCTCAACCCTCTCCCTCTGTTAGGTCTCTCTCTCTCCCTCTCTCAACCCTCTCCCTCCTATGCACTCTCCCTCTCTTAAGTCTCTCCCCTCAGTCACTCCCTCTATCTCCCTCCCCTCTACCCTTAATTGTAAACCTTAAAATCTTCACCCTTAAATCCTCTACCCTCTACCCTCTACCCTCTACTCTTAGCCCTTCCCTCCTTTATCTCTCTCTCACTCCCTTCCTCTCTCTCTCTCTCTCAAGTATCTCCCTCCCTCAGGTATATCTCTCTCACTCCCTCTAGCTCTCTCCCTAGTACCCTTAATCCTCTACCCTATAAATGTACCATCTAAAGCTTAAAAAAACAAAATTTATCATAATGCGAGCGCGTTATTAACCAGTAGAGATATGTCCATTTAAGATTAAATAACGCGCTCGCGTTATCACTAAAAAGGGTAAAAAATCACAATATACCTGTGATGTCAGCCCACATTCTGCATATTCTCCTAGTTTTGTGCGTGTTCCGACAAAAAGTAGCTTTTTGGTGATTGAGTGAAGTGTGCATGCATGATTTTGAGATTTCGTCACCTTTTGAATGTTCTTTCTATCACCTTTGCATGAAATAGCAGAGTTTTCATGTTGAGAAGAATATAATATCAATTCAAGTTTGAATTATAGTGATAATTGATATACAATTAAAATTTGGAGGGGAACAAGCTTTTGAAGAAGTCAAATTTTTGAGGAGTTTGAGGAACAAAGAAGCAAAGGCTACATAATTGGGTAGAACTCCTCTATTTGAAACTTTTCTTTTTTAGGTATGTGAAATATTTGTACATTTTCTTTCATTCTATTAGGGCTTGCTTTCATTTTTGTTGTTTCGCTTATTCCATGTTGATCAAATTATTTGTTTGTGATGCAATATCAGATTGCCAAGCCACTCAACAACATCATTTCTTTAGGGAACTTCCTTCCCAAATCAATAAAGAGTAAAATATCAATTTATACAAACTTTGTCAAATTCATCCAAAACTACTTTTCATTCAACCAAAATCCATTTATTTCATTTCAAGTTATAAGGCTATCAGTAGCCAATTCACCATCTCCATATAGCAAACCATTTTCAGAATCAACTTTCAACTTTTTTCTTGTCATAAACAATACAACAATCACTCATCAACTCAACTTACCTAGGCTTCAAGGCAAAAACAATCAAACACCTATGTTCCTTAGACCTGCAATCAAACATCATCCCAGCCATTTAAGATATCTTTGCTCAAATAAACACATCCATCATCCTATCTTCACTTAAACACCATTTGTAACAACAACAAGTAGCATTAGTTTAACACTATCACCAGACCTTTAAGATACCAATTTCATCATGTTTTGATTGTAATATTCCAATATAACAATCTAGACACACTCTAACTACTTTGCATTCAAGAAACCATTGCCATATATTGGAAACATATGCCCAAATAATCAATTCTTTCACAATCTACCTTCAAAACATTACCAAGCATAGAGACAACTATGGCATCACAAATGAGACTGCTCCCAAGCACTTAACAACATTCCTTTCGCTGTTTCTACATATTCTCTATTTTTAGCAAACAATGCCAAATATCTCTAGTAGGCCAACATTCCATCTAATCGGGTGATTCCTTTTCTATAATAAAGCATTTACACAATCCCAATACAGATTCTCAAGCCTATTTTGATCCTTTTCAACATACTATAAAATTTTATACACTTATTTCACAAAACAGAGTAGAACCAGCATGATGCCTACTGGTAAAAGCCCTTAAATAGGTCAATTTATCAAAGAAAGTCATCATAGAACTACTCACTAATCCACCAAACCTATAAATAGTCTTAGGGCATGTGTAGAAACTCACAAATAAACAAGTTTCAAGATGGGAAATGCCCATCAATACACAAAATCAGTAAACATTTGATTATAGGGTGAAAACACACCAACCATGAGGGTTTCTTTAATGAAACATTTGCAAAACCTTTACTACTTCGCCCAAAAATTGAAACATGCTTCATTATGTTTGGAAATTATTTTGAAATCATTTCTAAGCTCCTCTACATGTTGTTTCCTCAAACCCTACTTGAAAACACCATTCTTTTGAATGAGAAAATTCAGAATTTTGTTCATGCAACAGTATCCCGACTTCTTATTTCTATTTACCCCTTCCACACACATCTTCACATTGAAAATACACTAAATATGATCCATTCCACCGACCTACTAGCCCTACATCAGTGGAATGGCTAAGAATCACTTTTTAGACTCTCAAAACAATTCTAAGGAAACCACAGACCGAGACTTTGGAAACTAAGTTCAAATTAGATTGATTATTTGTATTACAATTCCTACAACTTTCAAGAATGAAAGAATTCTCTTTCCCTGAAAAGAATCAAATCTTAGAATGCTTGAATCACTATGCAACTTGAAAACAAGAATAGAAAAGCTTTCCAAAATAACTAAGTAGAGGTTTTTTATTAATTTTTCTGGATTTTTGGGATACAAGATCTGCCTTTCTCGAGCTTACAATTCTTTTTAAAGGTGTCTAAATCAGTTGAAATAACTGCCTCTTCATCTTCATCAACCCATCCTCGCCCTTCCACAAAAAAGACTCTTCACCTTCCTGCTTTTGTGCAATTTTACATTTTTACAATAATTGACAACTTTTGTTATAAAAAGCAACTTTTCAATAATATCACCTAGTGACCTATTTCATGGTGCAAATACATTGAAATTCATCATTTAATGACCTTCACTCATCATATTTACTTGAACATTACAAATTGAAAAAATTAGCCTTTTGAAGGAATTTCATGACCTAGGTGCTCCTGCACTAGTTTGTCATGTTACAACCTTACGTTGTCAATGGACATTTTAAATCACACAATTCAAGACACTTCCTATTACATTTTTAAACCACGTCTCTTTGAGGAATTTTGTTAAATTTAACAATTGAATTTCTTTGTGTATGCTTCCAAAGCTATCATTGAGTTATTTTGTCAAACAGTTATACAAACCAACTTTCATTGACTTTCTTTGTGTATGCTTCCAAAGCTTTCATTGAGTTATGCTTCCAAAGCTTTCAATTAGTTAATTTGACAACTTAGCACTTTTTGCACAGGTAAAATTATTCGTCATGCTAAAGAAATGGTATTAGAAAGAAAAATGAGATGATCCGGCTCAAAAGCCAAAAGCCGAGGAGATAAAAAAGAGAGAGAAAAATGGATGAGGGAATGTAAGTGAAAAGCAGTGGGAGCGATTGATGAAAACAAGCGGTTGAAGAGGAACCTCAGCTAGTCAAAGAGAAAAGAAATTGGTATACAAGGGCAGAATGTGAAATTAGTGCTAGGGGAGATGTAGATACCATAGTTGGAGACACACCCTCTACCATAAGTGAATATGAAGGGACACCATTAAGCACAAGCGAATATGGAGGGACACCATCTAGCACAAGTGAGTATGGTTGGACATCATCCACCACATCTGAAGTTGAGAGTACATCATCACTCAAAGTTGAGGAACAAGGTATGCCATCATACCCACGTGAAACTCAAGGTATGTCATCTATTCCATGCTCAATCAAAGGTACACCATCTAGCCCATCTCATTTACATATTGATGAAATTCCTAATGTTTAGATGAATTTACCTTTAAGAAAACCTAGAATTTTGCATAGAAGCCAAATTTTTTGATTAATATTGATGAGGGGGATATTTTTGTAGCACATGGAAGGTAAGATTCCATAATGCACTTGTAGAAGATATCTTTGATAATATTTGTAAAATGTTCTTTGAAAGGCTAAATATATAGAGGCGCAAGATGTCAACTGACTGTTCAAATGATTCGAGGGTTTAAAGTCTGAAACATCGAAGACTCTTGGGTTGAGCAGCTGAATGCATCAAGTGAAAACACTTGTGTGAAGAATCTAATGGATGCTTGTAGAGGTGTGGGTAAGACCCTCATGCTCAAAGGATAGTAATGTCACTGACGTGTCATTACATCGACTTTGGTAAGCTATCAAACAAAGAGATCTCACCTCATTAAAAGACAAGTGAAAAAATGGAATTAGTAGAAAGAGCTTTATCAAAAGCCCGTTGAGGTGGCCAAGAATTGAGGGCACCCGATTCAAATGAATTATGGGCATTCTGGAAATTTGCCACACAAAGATAAAAAGTTGTTGAAGCATTGAGAACAGTAATTGAGGATTATTGGAAGAATAATACAAGGCCATCTCCGAATCAAAGGGATGTTGTAAGAAGGAGAACCGATAGTCGAAACCATGAGCCACATCCAAAGCATTTTTGGATATGAGCTCAAAAGAGCCCCCAATTTTTTAAATGAAATTTCAAAATTCTTATCCTCAAATTAGTATTTCTCAAAGATTTTTTGAAATGATTAAACCTTTTATGTCAAGATAAATCACACACACACACTACTTGTTGCTGTAAACTACATATTGAATTCTCTAACCATTATGATGTTTATCATTCTATGTGTTTACATTTGCATACCTACTTAGAATGTTTCACAAGGATTGTGGCATAGAAGCCCCACCAAAATCTTCAAGAGAGTTCTTATCAAAAAATTTATGTGAAATAGAGGATGGCCAAATATTCTATAGGACAACATGCTTGGATGGTTCATGCGAGTATTGCAATGGCTTCCAACAAATGCTAGTATGTCAACATATGGAAAGCACATATGAGGTGGGACAAAAACTAGTAGAGTTCGGGAAGTATAAAATAGTGGCATATGCTACAAAAGATGGGTCTAAAGAAAAAAGGTGTGAGTTGGTTATTTAGAAGATTCTAGTGTGTCAGTTCATGTCCATGTTCCATGAGAATCTAGTGTGTGAGTATGCAAGGCATACCCATAGAGCCCGATGGTTGGACACACAATTCAAGCTATGCAAGGACACCTTTCCACTTGGAAACATAGTATCAGTGGTTGAATTTGCAAATAACTACACTCTATAGCCATAGTGTGAGGTGCAGTCACAATATTACAACTCCACACAAGTTTTGATATTTGTGCACATAGCATTCATACATGCAGCTAAAAGTACAGAGGATGAAAGGAAGGTATTGAGGGAGTATCACTTTTATATTAGTGATGATCACACGCATTCTCTAGAGTTCATGTGAGTTGCTTCCAGATGTTCTACAATCATTTGGCTCAGAGGGGCATATCATCCGGTCAGCATATAATATGGTTAGATAACTATGCAGCACAGTTCAAGAACGCACGCATGTTCTACTGGTTGTGCAGGATGCATCTCACTACACATGTTCAACATATGTGGAAATTTTGTGAGGCCGAACATGGAAAGGGGGAGCATGGCAATGCAAGAGCATGCTTGAAAAGAGCATTAGCACAAGAAGAGTTAAAGTATAAAGACAGTGCACAGTTGACAAATGCAAGATCAATTGTCGAGTGGTGTAATGGTTCGATGGGTCCAGGTAATGAAGGTACGTCTTCAGTTCATAGATTTTTTTGGTTGATAGATGATACTAACATTACACCATATGAGGATTGTTGTACACTAACATGATCAAGTGATTTGCACTCTATCCTTAGCTCAAATGTAGGTTCATGGAGTATCGATACACGTAAGATGGCATGCTTTTGTTCTTCATGTACAATGCAAGCTTGGAATGATTGTGAGTTAGGGGAGTAGGTTGACAAATGGTTGACAAGTTATCTTAGCCCACTTCACACGTATCACCCTTTGATGGCATTGGAACTAACACAGATGGAATCATCAGTCGACTTTGACCATGTATTAGATCTAGTTCAACCAGGTAATATATCTACTTGCTTAGTATTTGAAATTTTATATTGTTATCTTACTTTGTACTGTATTCACTAATGTTGACTAATTTTAGAGATATTGCTTTATATAAATGTAGGGCATGTTTATCACCGGTTATTACCAGATGAAGACAATGAAGAAGTCGAGACTATTACTTGTGTCATTGTGTTGAGGAAAAAATTTGAAGCCCCAATTATAGATGGAAAAAAACATTGAATACCCTCTGATTTCGGTTCTTATTCTTGGAGCATTGGTGAGAAGGTACCCACATAGAGTGTTAAACATTGGTTGTTTGAGGAAATTTGACACACATAAGTAAGATTCTTCATTACTCCAACCTTGTTGTGGTATCCAATGTTTGTTTGAGAAAATATGGGGATAGACCTTTGAACAATACCTTGTGGAAGGTCCCTGAGTCTGACCATGAGGCAATACTTGACACAATAAAGAGTAGAGCAAACCAGGATGGTTCAATTGGATTAATTTGTAAGTATATGCACAACGGTTCTTATTAATTTATACTTGTATCCACGTCAATTTGGTTGATGCCAATGCTATCATCTTATTTTACTTTGTGTATCTATATGTAACCAGGCAAACATTGATTAGTGTCCCCTTGCATAAAATACAGATTTATGAGCCATCCAAGAGAATCTCAAGGAGAAAACCAATGCAACATCCTTATTTTGATGATCTTGAAAAATCTCAATTATGATTTTAAGCCATTACAAAAGTGTGTACGAAGCTTGATGAGGCAATTTCAAGTTATTCATTTGAATTTAACCTTATCATGACCACCTGTGACGTATACATTATAAGAGCATCTTAGATTTCAAGAAATTCTATTCATGAGAGGTGTTGTGTGCAATAGGTATCTTGGAACTTCTAGTGAAGATGTATGACCAAGTCTGACTAAGTTGAGAGACTGCCATGCCTATCTGTAAGTGCCTTCCATCTATTTTGGATGAGTTATTTCTTTTTATTCTTTTCCTTTGCATATCTGTAACTAAACTAGTAAAAATTGATCGGTCCCTCCTTGTAGAAAATGCTGATTTTAGAGCCATCAAAGAGAATCTCAGCCAAAAAAGCAATGCAACATCCTTATTTTGATGATCTTGACAAATCTCAATTCTAATTTGAATGAAATCTTGCAATAAAAGTTCCCTGTTCATAAATTTCTATGTTTTCTTTCAGTTTTGTTAGCTTTGTACCGCCTGTACAGTAGATTTAGGCCTTGTCCTTTGTACATTAAGATAATACAAAGAATTAGGTTTCTTTTGAGTCCATCTAGAAGAAAATCTATTGAGTTTTTCCACTGTTTGAGCACATTTTCTGAAATTCAGTTTGGAACCTTCAATTTGAGGTTTTGAGAGTCAAGTAAAGAAATAAAGTATACTCCACTGAATTAGACTTGTAGATCAGTGGAGTAGGGTTATTGTAGGGTGTTTATAGTGCAGAAGCACCAAGGACAATCAGGACCACAAGGTGGTCAAGTGGTAAATTTTGATTTGTAGTCCATGAAGAATGTTGTAATAAGGTCACAAGGACCATTAGGAGGTGTTTTAAGTCAATCTGGGTTGGTAGGATATGAGGTTGCAATGTCATGTTAGCATGTTGTCAATTTGGTGTAATGAAGCCTTGAATGGCCTAAATGTGAAAATTTATGTTAATTCATAATGTAAGGGTCAAGATGATGTAATGAGGCCATCATAAGGTCACTAGCTTAGGTATGAAGTCATTTACATCAATATGTCAAAAGTTGCACATAACAATGTAATGTTGTCAAACCAAAAGTTGTCATTTTTCAAATACTTAGAAGTTGAAGAGTCACACCTGTAAAATAAGTTGAAAAGTGGTTGTAGTCGGTTGAGGAGGTTGATATGCCTTCAAAAAGGCCTTGTGAATGTTGTATGTTGTTGGCAATCATACTTTTGAAAGTAGGAGCACCAACTCCATCTTTTCAACACTTGAACCCTTGTGGTTTCTATTATTTGGCCATTTGATTATTTAGGGTGTTCTTAGATGGTTTGAGGTCATTCTATTTCATTTAATAAGGATTCAATACCATTTTTGTATGTATTAGGTCAATTGAGTCATGATGTAAAGAAGTTGATCAATAAGGGGATTCATGTGGTGAACCTTGTAATTTAAGTGTTTTAGGGTTATTTGTGTTAAATAAGGGCTTTATAGACCATTTATCATGTAATGTGAGTCTTAGGAAGGAGTCTTTAAAGAGTTGCATAAGAAATATTGAAAAATTGCAAAATGCAAAAGTTGTAAAAACTGCCAAAAGCCAAAATTAGCAATTTTAGTGGAAGACAAAAAGACAAAAGTTCAAAAGGAAAGCATATGCATTAGGGAAGATAAAGAGACATTGTAATTTCTATTTTAAGTCCATTCAAGGCTCGTTATTCAATATAGAAATTTTGGTTAATGTTTGATTCAGAGTTTTCAACGCTTTATTTCTGATTTTTCATTGCATTTTCTGATTTTACTGTATTTTTAGAGTTTCCCTCACCTGTACGCCTGTACGGACCCGTACATTCTTAGATCTCTCTCTCATTCATGTTTTCATGTTATTTTTATGATCAATGGATGTTTTCACAATTCTCTTTAAGGAATTGGTTTTTTAGTTGTTCAGTGGTGAAATGGAAGACTATAGTCTTGACCTTATGGAAGTTGGATTAGATATATGAACCTGAGTTGGTTTCTTGGTTCTTAAGTCTAAATTTGTATTCCTCCACCCTTATTTGCATCAGTTGATACGCCTTCAAAAAGGCCTTGTGAATTTTGTATGTTTTTGGCAATCATACTTTTGAAAAAATATCAAAAGGCTCTATTTTCTAACATTTTTATCTTTAGAAGCAAAGAAGTTGGGACAGCAGGCATGTGTTCCAAAATAAGTGTATCTGAAAATGATATATGTTTTTAATGGCCAAAACAGGTATCTTAAAATATATTTATCCTGTAAAGATTCATTGTGGTTTGCATGTTACACCCGATTTAGTGTTTTAGCACTTACAAGCAAATTTGGTCTTCTAGTAAAAGCATTTGTGAAATTTGATTAAACAGTGTTGTAAGAAGTTGTTTTAGCTTTTTTCATGTCAAAATAAAGATGAATAAAGTGTACCAAGGTCTGGTAAAAGTTTGGAAGCAAGATTTGAAAGTTAGGTGTCTTGTTGCCTTGTGAAAAGTTGCAAAGTCATGCAACTTTTGTTCTCTAACTTGTCTGACCAAATGGATTGTTCCAATGCATTTGAATAGGCATTTTTACACTAGGAATGGTCCTCTTTCACACCCAAACATGCGGAATCTCTTCGAGCTACATTCAACCAAATCGATCCCTTAAGGGTCCAAAGGGCAAAATAGCTGCAAACTTCAGCATGAGGTTACTCAGACACCGTGATGCTTAGAAACTTCTTGTATGATCCTATGGGATTGCATTGGGCCCCTCTACAATAACTCTAGGTTTTATTTATCTCAGTGGTTTTAGTGTCAATTTTAGGTTGATGGAAAAAAGTGTCAAATGGGCGATTGGAAAGTTGCAAAGTGGTGCAACTTTCGTTACGCACTAACTTTCGTGTAATAAGCCGGACCATTCAAGCGTCGAATAGGAATTTTTTACACTAGGAATAGTCCTCTTTCATACCCAAACACCTGTGAATTGTTTTGAGCTATTCAAGTGGATCGATCCTTTAAGGGTCCAAAGGGAAAATGGCTTACCAAAACTTGGCCTTAGGGATTGCTTGAACATTGTGACCATAGAAACTTCTCATTTGATCCTATGGGATTCACGTTGGGCCCCTCTACAATAACCTCTCGGTTTCGTTATCTCGAGTGGTTTTCCCATGAACCTCCGGTTTTGAGTTGATGGAAAAAAGTGTCAAATGGAGTAGTGGAAGTTGCAAAAGTGGTGCAATTTTGGATTACGCAACTTGTGTGACCAAGCGAACTATTCCAAGCATCACGAGATAGGAATTTTTCGCTGAGCATGGTCCTCTTTCACACCCCAAACATCACGGAATCCTCAGAGCTACATTCCAAGCTGGATTGATCCCTTAAGGGTCCAAAGGGAAAAATGGTTGCAAACTTCAGCATAAGGTTACTCGAACACCGTGATGCTTATAAACTTTTCATCTAATCCTATGAGATTGTGTCGGGCCCCTCTACAATAACCTCTCTCATTTTTCGTTATCTTAGAGTGGTTTTCCGCGGTGTCCAGCTTTTAGTTGATGAAAAAAGTGTCAAATGCAAGCAAAGTGGAAAGTTGCAAGGTGGTGCAATTTTTCGCTTCTGCAACTCGTGTGACCAACCAGACTATTCCAACACATTTAAATTGGCATGTTTATGCTAGGCATGGTCCTCTTTCACACCCAAACACGCAGAATCGCTCTAAGCTACGTTCAACCAGATCGATCCCTTAAGGGTCCAAAGGGCAAAATGGCTGCAAACTTCAACATGAGGTTACTCAGACACCGTGACGCTTATAAACTTCTTGTCTAATCCTATGGTATTGCATCAAGACCCTCTACAATAACCTCTCTCAGTTTTTGTTATCTCAGAGTGGTTTTCCTGTGTTGTCCAATTTTCAATTGATGGAAAAACTGTCAAATACAAGCAGTGGAAAGTTGCAAGGTGGTGCAATTTTTGTTTTGCAACTCGTGTGACCAAACAGACTGTTCCAACACATCCGAGTAGGCATTTTTACTCTAGTCATGGTCCTCTTTCGCACCCAAACACGCGGAATCACTCTGAGCTACGTTCAACCGGATCGATCTCTTAAGGGTTTGAGTGTAGTATGTTGAGATAGGCTATTCCTCCTATTGTTCAAGCTGTGTCTCGGTGATATGGGTCTGATGTAACTTGAATTGTGGTAGCTTGATATATAGATTCTATTGATGCTAGGGTTCAATTTGTGTGATTTTGAAAAAAGAAGCCAACTGAGTAGAGTTATCAACATTATTCGTAAATCATAAGAATTTGTTTAGTACACTAGCCATTTTGATGCCTTCTTGTTAGATTGGTTTTTGAAGTTGCAACTTAATATAGCTCCATAATACAAAATCTGGTTCAAGCTGATTTTCACGTGAAAAAAATGTGAATCAAATCACGTTGATGTGAAAAAAAACTATGAGACCATAGCTTGTGGTGCAGGAACACCTAGGTCATGTGATGCCTTCAAAAGTCTAAGTTTTCAAAAATGTATTTAAGTCCATGTAATGCCAAAATTAAATGTAATCAAGGCATGAAAAAGCACAAAGTGTAATATTGTCAAAATGCTAAATATGTAAAAGAGAGAAAAAGAAAGAATGTGAAGAGACAAAACAAGAAAATCAAGAAAATCAAGGAAGAGGATGAGTCATAGGTCTTTCAAGGAAGATGAAGAGGTAGTTGATGGTTGGAAACTTCTTTAAAAGCATTGTAAAGGCTGAGCAAAGAGATCATTGTATTCTGAAAGAATTAAATTAACAAAGAGTTCCCTGTTTTAGCTTATTTTTTGTGTTTTTCAATTGTTTCTTAACTTATATGGATTGTGCAAGAGTTTAGGGTTCAAATTTAGATTGTTTCCATTAGGTTGGGGAATCACCATTTTTTTGCATCCATTTGGGAAGGAATCCATTAAATTTAATGTTTGTTTGAGCATTCTTCTTATGGCTCGGTCTGAAATCATGTGCATTGAGTTTTGAGAGTCTTATAAGGCATTTCCACACTACTCCACCAATGTAGGTCAAGTAGATTGGTGGAGTAGGTTAGGGATAGGTTATTTGTTATGTTTTGATGTTTGTGAGTGGAGGAAAAATCAAAAATACCTTGAAGGAGCTGCTACTACACAGGAAATTCTGAGTTTTCCAATCAAAATGAATAGTTTCCAGCATGATAGTGGAGAAAGAACAAGTGCATGGGTTAGAAGATGTTTCCAAATGCCTTTTCAGATGTATTTTGACATGTTCCAATGGTTGGCTGGAGGTTTTGAGGTTTGCATGTAGCCTATACAGGAAACCCTCATTGATTTTTGAGTTTTTCACCCTATAAACAAAGGTTTGTCAATATACTGTAAAAAGGAGTCTTTTAATCCCTGAAAATGGATAAATTGGGAGTTTTGTGTTATTTCTAATAACTTTTTTGAGGTTTTAAGTGTTTTGGGAATGTTTGAAGGGGGTTTTCTTTGAAAATTAGGCCTATTTTAGTAGCCTTTTTTATAGCATTTAGACTAAAAATTGCTTATTTCTTCAATATAAGTTATTCTGAGTTTTTGATATGAGGACATGGGCATTAAGAGGTCTCTAAAAGTGTTTTGGATCTTGGGTTTTGAAACTAGTGTGTTTGGTTTACCCAATTTAGGGCATTAATGTCTCATTGAGAAGTAGTGCCTTGACTGCTCAGAGAATAGAAGTTTGACCTAACAGTGATCGGTGAGTTGATTTTGGGATAATGTTGTCTAAGTGATGGTGCAAGGGATGTATGGAGTCTTGGACAGGGTTTAGAAGTGACATATGTTGTTTTGATAGTTGGACAGTGAGGAGACTTGGTGTAAAATAATACATGAAATTGTAAGTTTAGTCAAAACAAAGTTAAGAGAGCAAGTTCTTGATTTGTATCAGTTGTAATAATGATGTTCACAGTGCTTGATGGTCTAGTAAAAGTCTAAAAGCCAATTGTAATGATGGATTGACTATTTGGGACAAGTTGAATGAATTGATTGAATGGAAGAGTGCCTTGTTGAAAATGGTGTTTTTTAAATGCATGTTGATCTAATTGATTGAATCAAAGTTTTCTAAAATGGTTTTTTTCTTTGAATGAGTCAATTGGAATATAGATTTTTGGAAGGATGAATGATGAATGATAATAGAATTTGAGTGGATGAAAAGTAGATTTCTGATGAAATGTTGAAATTTTGTTTGATCTTCTCGAAGATGAGTTTGGGACAAGAGTCCCCTGAGTTGTTGATTGGTTTGGCAATCTTTGTATTGCATCAGCTAGTTGCTTACTATTATGCTATGATAGATTTTTTCTAAGCATCCATAGCTTGTTGGAAAGCATCTGTTTTAGGCTTTTAGGAATAGTAGCAAGGCAATAAACTATTTGATAAAATGCTTTGATAGACATGTATGAAAAATGTGTTAGCGTAGACAAGGTAGTGAACTCTTTGAAAAAATACCTCAAAGAAATGAGGTCTCATGGTGATGGAATGGCATGACGAAGGCCATGACAAGCAAATTGCTATGGATTGTCATGGCATTCCATCACCATTGAGACCACATTTCTTTGAGGCTTTTTTTCAAATAGTTTGTTGCCTTTTCTAATAGCTTATTAGTATGCTTTGATAAAAAATTTCCACTTGCATCCATAGCTTTTTTGGAAGCACCTATTTTAGGCTTTTAGCCATAGCAACAAGGAAGCGAACTGTTTGATAAAATACTTTGGTAAACATGTATGATAAATGTAGTAGCATAGACAAGGCAGCGAACTGTTTGAAAAAATGCCTCAAAGAAATGTGGTCTCATGGTGATGGAATGCCATGAAAATCCACAACAATTTTCTTGTCATGGCATTCTGATGTAGAGGCTATGGGACTTTTGGAAACACACAATGATTTCAAGGATTTTAGTGAAGCACTCTCAAACCTCTTCTAGTCACCCCTGTGGATATAATGCCTAAATGGCTCACTTGTGACACAAATCCTTCTCTTATGGACCCAAACCCTTGGAAAGATTTTAAAAGACTCAAAAAACTTGTATTGAATGAACACAAAACCCCAAGCCTTTGACTTAGACACAAACTCAATTTTTCACCTTAACTAGGCTACTAGCCCAACTAGGCCTCTAGCGATGGATATTTTTGAACTTTCACTCAACTTCCTCAAAGGACCCTCCAATATAATGATTAATTCAGTTGTGGTTTAAGATGCTAAACAACATACTAAATTCCTGATGGCACTTGTTTTGGATCATCCTTCCCAAAACCTTCTGTCTCCACAAAATCAAGGCCTAATTAGCCCTCTTTTTCAAAACAACCCCTCTCTAATCTTATCGCCTAACTATGAAATTTTCAACAGTCTCTTAAAATGTTCCCAAACCAAGGATTTTCAAGCTTTTAAGCTTCTATGGCACCCTCAACATCCTCAAACACAAAACCCTCCATAAATTATTCTAAAACTAGGGCTTTTTAGTTACCAACCTTCCAAACACTTCCAAAACATATTCTTGGACTTTTCACCATTAGGAAAACATATTTAATCAATCCCAACTCAAAGATATACCCCTTGTTAAGGTAGATCTCCTACTGTTGTACCTTAGGCACCATTTTCATGCCCTTTTCCTTGCTAAAACTCAGTGTACACCTTATAATATTCCCTACCTGCACATTAGCTTGTTAGATTTGTATTATACATGTTATAAGAGATCCATTTCACAAGTTACAACATCATTCCCTCATGAAATGGATCAAACATCCATGAAAACCCTCAAAAAATAGTGAAAATCTGCATTTCCTTGAGGACAGTCAGAAATAATATACAAAGAATTGATTGCTATTGCTTTCGGGACATTCAAATGATTTCAAAACAAGTAGATAAAATTCCTTAAACCATCCAACTAAACAAATCTTCAATAGAAATCAATAGATCATCAAAAGAGCACAAGAAAAATGCAAAAAGATTGAAGTTTTCTTGATTTTCCTGTAGCAGTCTGTACAGTACTTGCACCAACAACCCAACCTCTGTAAAAATGACTTCTCAACCTTTTTAGACTCATTCCCCAACTTTCCCAACTGATTGGGATTGATTTTATTACATAAAAGTTGTTAAAAACTCCTAAAGACTACTTACCCGCCCAAACACAACTAGCCATTGGATTTCAAAATTTGAATTTCCAACTCTTATTTTATTGATTCCTACAACCTAAAAACTACCTAACCTTTGATATTTAACCTTGATTGATATAATTAAAGCCTTATAGACCTACCTACACCCTTAGGACACTACTGGTCCACTTACATTGCATTTTGGTCCTAGGGTCCTTATCAGGACCCTCAGGACTTTTGACCTCTTTAATGTTTTTATCCATTTCAAAAGCCATTATAGGGTTCAAGATGTTATAGTTGATGCTTTGGAATGCTTGACAGGTCTTCCTGACCCCTGCAACCTCTTGGCTCTTGAACTAACCCCTAAGGAGCTTGGGTGCCCCTGCACCACATTCCACCACCATGAGACCACATTTCTTTGAGGCATTTTTTTCAAACAGTTCATTCCCTTGTCTATGTTATTGCTTACTATTATGCTATGATAGATTTTTTCTAAGCATCCATAGCTTGTTGGAAAGCACCTATTTTAGGCTTTTAGCCATAGTAGCAAGGTAATGAACTGTTTGATAAAATGCTTTGATAGACATGTATGAAAAATGTGTTAGCATAGACAAGGTAGAAAACTGTTTGAAAAAATGCCTCAAAGAAATGAGGTCTCATGGTGATGGAATGGCATAATGAATGCCATGACAAGAAAATTATATGGATTGTCATGGAATTCCACCACCATTGAGACCACATTTCTTGAGGCTTTTATTCAAATAGTTCATTGTCTTGTCTATGCTATTGCTTATTATTATGCTTTTATAGATTTTTTCCTAGCATCCATAGCTTGTTTGGAAACA